>BQKN01062825.1:45471-76755 GCA_022839385.1 Asparagus kiusianus | reverse complement strand
CTCTCTCTCTCTCTCTCTCTCTCTCTCCAGAGATAATTTGATGATGCCTCTAGGTTATAAAATCATAACCCACAGCTTTCACTGCAATTTTGAAATTTTTGTGAAGTGTTGCGGTGACACAGACGCTTAAATTTCAACTACCAAGAGTTTAAATCATATTTTGAAAATAGATTGATTTATATCCGTGCATCGGCCAGTAAAAAGAACATTAACTTATGGAAAATGTTAGAATGTAATATTGCAACTGTTAGTCATCGCTGTAATTTTGAAGTTTTGGTGGGGTCTAATAATATATTCAAAAAGTCATGAGCAAAGTTACTTGCATTAGCACACTTCCTGTATAAAAGAAAAGAAGTTCAAAAGTGTAGCTACTAGCTAGGGTTGGATCTTTTGTGAAAGCATGTCTATGTGGAGCTCAAAAGGTCACATCAAATTCACTAACTTATTACCACTTTGTGATGCATTGAGAATCTTACAACAAACTTTAGTTGTAGCAGGACAATGTTGACTTCATGCAGGGAATTACATATTGGGTGTTGATTATGATTTCATGATCTCATGTTAATTCTTTCTAATTGTGTATTTGTTGAAATATGCATATCTACACAATAGTAGAAGCACATTGATCAGCTTGCACCTAAGCTAATTAATATTCTACTTGATTTGTTTTGGGGGCCTATAACATGACATGCAGAAACTAACAGTTGTTAGACTGCCATATGATATTTAGTGACTACTAGAGAGAAAGGCCTATATGTCATTCATTGTTGACACCAATCAAAATGATGTAGACAGACGTTTATTAAAAAAAAAAAAGTTTTGCTGCAGAACTGTCTACATAGAAATTAATAGTACCAACTTCACAGGTTAGCGAATGAAAATGCTTGAGGTTCTACTGACTTTTTACTCATAATTAGTTGCACATATCCCTTTAGAGCAAACAGCAAATTATAGTGATTATATAATATATCCAAGTTCATCCTATAAATGATTTATGTTTATGTACATCAATAAGTACATATATTTAGTAAAAGAACGTGTATATATAATACACTATATGATCATAATTCCATCTCATGATATTATTTCACATCTTTAGCAACATATAGGAATAATAACAAGAACAAAGGAAAAAAAGGAACATAGGGTAACTCATAAAATTCTACTATAGGCATCAATTAATACTTCCTTATTGCCTTAGTATCTTCTTCAACCTCAACTCAATCTTTTGAAGCTTGACAAATCAAAATCAATGGAAATTTTGTTGATCAGGCCACTGCCAGAAGCCAGACTGATCGTCGATACCACATAATAAATTACTGAAATTCTCATCTGAGACAGTGTTTTGCTCAGTCTTGGGGCAATGGAAGAGTTGAATCATTGAAGATGGCCTAATTGAAGGGAAGAAGGGAATGCTCTGGTGAGGATTAATTGGACTAGTCTCAATTTGTGGCTGTGGTGTCCTTGATACATCCAAGTTGTGCTCAGAACTATTTTCACTTCTATTGCTGCAAGAGCCCTCAGTTTCTTTATTCAAATTGATCATCGTTTCTGATGTCTCCCTGCCTTTAAGAGCCAAGATCTGCAAAATTTTAGTAATTGGTTAAATAACATCTATGAAATATGAAAGATTAAAAACAGCAAAAAGTACACCCTATCATTGATTCGTTATCGAACATGTCAAGAATAAAAGATATGAAACATTAAATTCAGTCGGTCATTAAAGAATAGGACATCTTACTGAATATGCACTTCTTTGGAAAGAGCCAAATTCAAAGAAATTAAGAGGATAAAAACTAGTTCAGGTGAAACAAAAGCTGAAAAATTCACATTGAAATCTTAAAGCCCATGTCAAATTTTGAGTACCCAATAATTCAATTATAAGGGTGACAAAGAAGTGGGGGAAAAGAAACAAGCATCAAACTAAATAAGGGGGGGAAAAGGTAGAACAGTAATACATCCAATCATTAGCATTACACTATCTTTCTCAAAAGACTCACAACCAACAGCAATCTAATCCTTAAAACTTTTCTCCAAAAGAAAAAAAAAATTACCTCAGCTTGTAACTTCTTGTTGTGAGTTTGTAGAGCCTCATTTTCTGATCTAATAGCATCAAACTGTCTCTTGAGCACATCATAATCTCTCTCCAATTGCTTAGTCTTCCACCTTGCTCTCCTATTTTGAAACCAAATGGCAACTTGCCTTGGCTGAAGCCCAAGTGCAGTAGCCAACTGAGTTTTTCTCTCAGGCTCTAACTTGTTGGCAATCTCAAAGTTCTTCTCTAATGTCCTCACTTGCTCTATGTTGAGCCTCCTCTTCTTCTCCCCAGTTAGGGAACAGTCATCAGAGAGCTCGTCTTCTTCGCAATTGTGATTGATTGCGGAGAAGGACATTGATCTCTTTCCCAACATTTTATGTAGTTCAAGTTTGTTGTGAATGCTACCTCTGAATTCTTGGGGAAGAGAAGGGAGATCTTGGTGTGATTGATCATGGGGGGTTTGGATTTGGAGAAGGAAGTTGGGAGAGAAGAAGGGGGAGGAGTTGCAACCCATTTGGTCTAGATTGAGCATGGGGGACAATGAGGCAGTATGTTGAAAGGGATATGAGAAAGAGAGAGAGAGAGAGAGAGAGAGAGAGAGAGAAGGGTTGATGGGGCATATAAGATGGGGTATTGAATATGATATGAGAAAAATATGCATCCTAGTGGAAAGAATAACAAGAAGACTCATCATTGGGATATGAGATGAAGGAATTATAGCAAGAATTGCAATGTTAAAAGAGAGTGCGAATTTGGAACTTATTTTTTCGGTTAAGCTAGTTTCTAAGGTAGCTTTTTTATATTTATCTATTTGGTAAAATATCAGATAAGTTAATTTATAAGCTTCATTTTGAAAAGTTGGTATACATCGGCTTTTCAAAAAACAAGCTTATAAGTTCACCTAAATAAGCTACGTTTGACCAAAAAAATTAGTATTCTATCCAAACAATTTTTATAATATTTTTATCATAAAAGCCAAAAGCCACTAAAAAGCAGTATAACTTATAAGCTTTAAAAATAAGCCCTCCCAAACACTATTAATTTGCTTATATGTTCCCTGTATTGTACGGGTGTTGGACATTTATATTTCGTAAACCTTTTTTTAGTGCTTAGATTCTGTGGACATTATTTCTTCTGTTTGGTTGATGTCACATAAAGATCATGCGACTATGCGACCGATAAAATTTTCTTTTGTCCTTAATTTTAGTGGAATAAAAATCTAATTGTTAGGATTTTAACACTGAAAAAATTACAAAACGCAGCAAATAGAATCACACGAGATTTAACGTGAAAAACCTTCAACAGGAAAAAACTACGGGATTAAAATCAAGTAACTATCACCTCCTAATTGTAATCTTTTACACGGACAAAGACTGTCAAACTCTCTCTCTCTCTCCCCCCCCCCCTCTCTCTACTCTTCTTGGTTTTTCTTTCAACAATAGAAGAATATATATAGAAAAACCAAAATCCTATCTCTAGCTTAACTTCCTAATTAAAAAAATGATTCAAACTCCTAATCATGATGAAACCCAAACTCCTAATCATGAGAGATATCTAATCCTATCTAATTCTTATGAAGTTATACAAAAAATCAAAAACATAATCCTAATTGGAGTTTGAGTTGATACCCAACATATCCTCCTTCGACGAAAAATTTCAAAGTGTCTTAATGGCTTCAGAAAAACTCACTCCTTTCTTTTTGTTATTCACCTCTTCCTTGTGGACAAGAGTCTGAGAAGAGTCATCTACACCATTAACAGATCGCCCATCTAAATAGTAAATATGGTTGCTATTCTTCCTCCCTCGCAAGATCAAATCACTATCTTTATACACTTTGCACCACTCTTTTTCACCAACATACTTGTATCCACACGATGCCATCTCACCCAACAAAATTAAATTAGCACCACATGACGGCACATATCTCACATGATAAAGAATTCTGATCTTCCCAGTGTGAAGATTGAGGCGAATACTTCCAACACCTTCAACCTTCATTTTCTCGTTGTTTCAAATAATCACGTTGTCAAATTAGTCATCTGTCTTCAATGTGTTAAAATAATTTTTGTTGTTGCAAACATGCATAGAGGTTGCAGAATCTAACACCCAAGTGTTACTCGTATCAATACATGTACTTTGCATCAACAACACCACATCTTCATCACACACAACCATTGAGGAGTTTGTCTTCTTTCCATTTTCTTAAAGCTTTATCTGTCTAGTCCTCTTTAAATCATCACGCATCTAGGAACATCTGAACCGAATGTGACTCTTCACTCTGCAATAATAACACTCCCTTTCGCTGTCGTCTCGGGCCTAAGATTTTGACATTCCTTGATAATTGTCACATCTTCCCTTACTTCTCCCTCGATTAGAACCTTCAAAAGCTAGTGCACTCTCACCATCATTAGATGCGTTCTTCTTTTCCATCATTCTTTTATTATCACGTATGAGTGTTATCATATCGTCAAACTTTAAAGTTTGCTTCCTTACAATTATCGTCTAAACTAACGGCTTGTACGACTTCGGCAAGGAAGATAATAAGAGTAGCGCCTGCTCTTCTTATTTAATCTCCTCATCTGTATTCATAAGTTAACAAACTAGCTGATTAAAGGCATTGATGAGGTCTTGAATTGCAATACCTTCTTCCATCTTCAATAAATAAAGCTTCATCCTCAAACATAATCAGTTAGTCATCGACTTTGACGTATAAACCCCCTCGAGCCTTTCCCACAGCCTCCTTGGTGTGGTCTATTGTATAACATTATACTTGATCTCAGGGGAAAGTGCCAAACGGATTGTGCTAACCGTCCTCTTTTGCGTGGAACTCCGTTCAACATTCTTCAATCCTTCTAGTTTCTTCTCTTTCAAAGCTTGATTAACACCCTAGTGCACAAGAATATCTTAAACGTGCACTGCCATACTGCAAAATTTGTATTGTTGTTAAATAGCGGAATATCAAACTTCAAACCGGAAGAAGTCATCTTCCTCTAACCGCAATTAAAATTCAAATTAGTCACTGTAGAGATTGAATTTGATAAAAGTAATGTCAAAAACGATCTCAGCACGTCGAAAAACCCTAGGAACGACTTCTGGATCACCAAAATACTCCTCCAAATCCTCGATTAAAAGACAAATTAATCTCAATTGTCGGATCTGCGTGAACAGTATCCCGCCACCGCTACAGTATTTGCTACAACAAACTTTTCTTTTTTTCCTCCGATGTTGATCATCGCGCTTCGACCGCTAACACCTTCACCAATCGTACACCGGTCAAACCTCCACGAACCGTCGAGCACCGTTCTGATACCACTTGTTAGGATTTTTAGATATTGCAAAAACCCTGAAAAAACTACCAAACGTAGGAAATAAACTCACACGAGATTTAACGTGAAAAACCATCAACATGGAAAAACCACGGGATTAAAATCAATCCACTATCACCTCCAAATTATAGTCTTTTGCACGGACTATCAAACTCTCTCTCTCTCTCTCTCTCTCTCTCTCTCTCTCTCTCTACTCTTCTTGGTTTTTCCTCCAACAATAGAAGAATATATATAGGGAAACCAAAACCATATGTCTATCCTAACTTCCTAATTAGAATAGGATTCAAACTCATAATCATGATGAAACCAAAACTCCTAATCACGATAGATCTCTAACCCTATCTAATTCTCATGAAGTTATACAAAGAATCAAAAACACAATCCTAATTAACTTGTAGTTTGAGTTAATACCCAACACTAATCACCCTCTTAACTAAGATAAAAAATAATGCTATCTGATATTTAGAGGACCAATAAAATAATTTAGAGGCTATAAGTAGATACAATATCAGTGAAAGGTGTATCTACAATTGTGTAGGCATCTAAAAATGCCTATAAGTATCCATACACAGCTCGAGACAGAGAGAAGGTGATGAACGCTATTATCTAAGTCCAAGAGGATTATCCGACATCGACGAACACATAAAGCGAAATGGCAAACCGAATGGCCTGTGCGCTCACCAGCCACCTCCAAGTGGCCCGTGCACTCGTTAGCCAGCTCCAAGTGGCCCGTACGCTCATCAGCCACCAAATCAGCGAACCAAATGACCCGCGTACTCATCGACCACCAAAATAGTGTACAAGTCAACAAAACAACGAAATACGAGTAATAACGGAACAAGTCAAAACTCAGAAAACAAATAAAAGCCACTGGCGGTCGAGTCACATCAAAACGACTCGGCCGAACCAGTGGTTCGGCCCATAGCTAGGTCACCAAATGGTGACTCGGCGGCCAAGCCACCAATTGGTGGCCCGGCCAGGCCGAGCCATCATTTGGTGGCTAGGCTAAGGCCGAGCCACCATTTGGTGGCCCGGCCAGGCCGAGCCACCGGGTGACGCTTCGGCCAGATTTGATCTAAAAGTATGATTTTTCGGTTTTCACGGATTCTCTTGGGATTTGTTGGTTCCTGAGCGTCCCAACTGATCTGATACTATGGTTAATCAGTTCTTAACTGAAGATAAGGAAGAACCCTCGTTCTTATCCAAATACTAGCTTTCGAGGCTTATAAATACGAGCTCGGATGCTCATTTCTGAAGGGGAAATCAAGAGGACGAAGCACTGCTGAATTGGAGAGTGAAGCCATGAATTTACAGTAAGAGTTAGCAGATCTTGGCGATCTCCTGTGCATAAAGAGTGGAGTTTGAGAGATCTGAGACCGTCCCCTATTCCTCTGGATTTAAGCTTAGTGTTAAATCTCGAGAAGAGCCGTGATCTCGCTTGGTCGAGATCATCGCTGTAGCGATTACTTCCTTCGTGAAGTAAGAGATTTGATCATTTATCTGTCAACCAGATCTGATCCGCGACGGTCCACGGATATTAACATCTCCGGCACAGGCAAAGATCCCACACAAGCAGCGGGTGATAAACGTTTGCTGTGCTATTTAACAAGAGTCGTATCTTTTGTATTTTCATTGTATAAGGAGATTTTATAAAAAGATTAACTTTTTATTTGAGTTTATTGTAAACGATTAAAGTTGTAATAGACTCAATCACAATGAAAACAATAATTTTTAACACAAACACGCGGGTGACCATAGTGGGAGCCAACAGCTTCGCTGCCGAATCTGTCGTGCTGCAACCAAGGATCCAGATCCCGGTTGAAGAAGTGGCCGAGTACGAATTCGACCAACAAAAGTTCGAGGAGTATCTGTCGTCCTCCTCCTCCAGATCCTATGCTCCTCGTAAGCACAGGAAGATTAAGGACCGTGTTGTCGTTGTAATATCGCCTTGTAAAGCCCTTCCGTCCTCTAACGAGCTCGGATCTACAGATCTGGACCCTTCCTCCATCAAGGAGTCAATTGCAGAAGGCACGCCAACCTTATCAAAGAGGGTACGCCAAAGGCAACGCCAACGACTTGCGCGCTGACTTGCTAAGGTTTTGGAGCTCATTGACGGGATTGGCTATGAGGCGGATCTGAAACGCAGAAGGCACTGAGTGCCCCAGCAGCAAATAAATGGCCTCTCCTCCAAACCAATAGCGAATGAGTGGATCAAAGTCAAATGGAGCCGCTCAACCCTCAAGGAGCGCATTCAGAAGCGTCGCGTCTTGATTGCGCATGTACGAATTCTCGTGCAAGAAGCGCAGAAGCTGAAGCAAAAAGAGGTGATCAAGAAGCCACCAAAGCTACGCTAAGTATGGAAACCAAAGTCCGAAACAGCGTCGAAAAAAGTCAAACATCCCCCAAAAATTACGAACAAACCCTGGCTGGCTCGGCCGAAACCGAGCCACCAAATGGTGGCTCGGCCAGATCCGAGTCACCATTGGGTCGTTTGCGTCTGAACCGCTCTGGTTCGGTTTGCCTTGCATTCGGTTCACCTCTCGTGGATTGTTTTGAGTTTCCGATGGCCCCTATTCCTGTCCTAATGGATCCCGCACTTCCTATGGAGCCCCACGGCAATGTGGACTTGTCCCGTTTCGAGATGAGGATGGCGGATCGCCTGGGTCCTTTGTACGAGGATCGAGGCAAGGTTCCGATCAAAGAATGTTTGGGTCCGGTGACTGAACCCCGAGCGACTCATCGAACTGGGGGTTGCACATGCCCTCACGACAATTTCAATCTTTCTCATAAAGGGAAAACTCCAGTTTCCACCCATAGAGGGTGTGTATCCAAGACCAGGAGCCTGTTAAGATCTCGCGCTCCAAAAAGCGTGGTTCCAAACGCGTGACTCTTGAGAACGCTTATAAGACGGCAAATCCCCTAAAAGAAATATATTCATCTGATGATGACAATGTTATACCCAGGGAGTCGTGCCAACACACGATAGGTTGCTCCGATCATCTGATTGACGAGTTGTACTATCGGGCTGGGGGTACGAACGAGTCTCGAAAAAGAAGTACCCAGGAGATGTATTGTCATTGTTCGTGTGCTAAACTAATTAGGGCAGTATTATCAGCGTGTAGCTGCCGCAAGACCGCTCCGCAGAGGATCTCGGTATTCAAGAGGATCTCCAACGGAATGACTAAATCCAAACCAAAGCATCCCAATAAGAAGTGATCGGCTGTTCATGGTGACGAACTTACAGAAGTCATAATTAACATGGCTGATAAGGGAAAGTCGATTCGACCTTCTAGTTCTGACCCCCTCGTATCGTATCGTCTGACTCGGCTACGCGCAGGGACCACTAGACGTAGGGACTATCAGAGAATGCAGAGAGGTTTATCCTCGGATGATGAAGCATTAGATGCTAACTCTGCAATCGCTTCTAATAATACGGTCTCCGGCCCAGGTCAATCCCGTGAAGCATTCATGATCAATACCGAGCAAGTGGCCAAAATCATCGAAGATGACTTGGCTAAGCAAAAAGAGAACTTCAAGTTCGAAATGGAAATGACTATGTTGCGGATGAGGGAAGAGCATGGCCAACAAATTCAGGCTCTGTCCAATCAGTTCGGTGAATCCAGTCGTCGTAACCTTGCTGACCAAGCAACTAGCGATTCAAACGCGGATGAATACATCAATGCTGATGATCCTCCCGTTGACCAGAACGCTAGGGGTGGCCCCACTAAAAACAACGACACTAGGGGTGGTCCCACCAAAAACGACAACACCGGGGGTAGCCTTATTATTCCTCTTAAGAATCGTCTAAAGCCCGATACGAGCGAGGATGAAAAATAAAAGATCTCGAGAGCAAAATCAATGCTCTAATGTCTGCTCAAGAGGTGAAAAGGACCGACATTCTATGTCCCTATCCAAGAGAGTGGGATTCAATAGCATACCCGGTGAAGTTCAACTTTGTAGGCGTATAAAATTGCCTATAGGTCCCTTATCACAGCTCGACGACGCCAATTCAACAAACGGACCATCGAGCGACGTATCCAAGCACGACCGTTATCCCGCCAACGCCGAAGCCAAGCCATACGCAACGGAGCAGGTTAACGAGGCGACGAAGCCAACAAATCGCACCCAAGCATTGGAACGCATCCACTCGCACGCGGAATCAAACCAACGTTTCGGGGAATCACCGAGTCATCTAAACAAGAGCGAACTCGGTGATATAACGATCGAATCAAGATCAATTCCGGACTCGAACTCAGAAGTGGGTTTACTGCCAAATCAGGAATCGGATCAAAACGAATCAAATCCGAACAAGTCAACCACACAACCGAATCAAAGTCTAAATCAACAACGAGTCGGAACCCGAACGACGGAACACGAAACGACGGAAAACCCACCTAAGGGGGCTCGGCCAAAGCCGAGCCACCCATGGGTGGCTCGGTGGCCGAGCCACCCACAGGTGGCTAGGCCCAGAACTATGCAAATGCACAGTTCTGAGTGCCTATAAATAGGCCTTGTGCTCATCATTTTCAGAGGTTGGATTTTGGAGGGTCGAAGCTCTGCCGGATTGGAATCTGAGATCTAAAAAAGATTGGAGCTTTAGAAGATTGAAGACTTGGACTTTGAGATCCGGTGCTCGGCGATCATCCACGCCAAATAAGGCAAGAGTTCGAGAGGGATCGGATCTGAGATCTACACGATTTTCCTCCGGATCTAAGCTTGGTTCTTAGATCCCGAGAAGAGTCTCGAATTCGCTTGGTCGATTTCGACACTTGGGCTACTATTTCCTTGGTGAATTAGTACCCCACTCGGCTATTATTTCCTTCGTGAGATAATACCTGTCATATCGTGTAGATCCGACCGGATCGAGATCACGCGGTGGTCCACGGCAAACAACCCCGGCACAGGCAAAGAACCCACACAAAGCGAGTGACCGCATAACAGGAGCTCGCGATTCGTTCGACAAACAAGGATAAAAGTTGTAATCTTTTTCATTTCATTTTGAATTTTCATTGTAACCGGACCTTATAAAAAGACCGGATTTCTGTAATCGATAAACTATTACAAAAGTGTACAATGGAATCAATGAAGAAGAACACGATTTTTCCCGCGAACAATCTGGCGACCACAGTGGGAGCCACCGATCTCACCGACGAGATCGTTGCGTCGCAGCCACGGATCCCGATCCCGGTCGTGGAGGAGGTCGAATACGAGTTCGACCAACAGAAGTTCGAGGCGTACCTGTCGTCCTCATCCGGATCTACCTCCTCCCGCAAGTCCAAGTCTCCAAAGTTCTCCTCCGAGAGGAAACTTCGTTGGTACGAAGATGTTGAAGCTACCAACGAAGATCTCGCCCCGTTTGATGCCGAAGCTGCATTGGGTGAGATCTCCCCAACCTCCAACCAGGTCGGATCTACTCTGGCCAACCCTTCTGCCGTAGGGGGCGTAGTGACTCTCTCGAAGAGAGCCCGCCAAAGGCAACGGCAACGCCTTGCGAAACAATTCGCAAAGGCCATGGAATCTGTTGACGGAGTTCGCTACAAGGCGGATCTGAAGAACAAAAGAGGCAAACAACCTCAACAGTAGATGAATGGCAACTCCTCCAGGCCACTAACAACGGAATGGGTCCGCGTCAAACGGAACCGATCAACGCTGGAGGAGCGCATTCGCAAGCGCCGCGCACTATCAGCGCAGGCACGGGCTCAAATTGAAGAAGTCCGTAGAAGGCTGCAGAAGGAGGTGGCAAAGAAACCGCTCCTAACCCGCCAAGTATGGAGGCCGAAATCTGAAACGGCGATTCAGGTTAAGGCGCAATCGTTACGGCCTTCGAAGTAGGTTCAATCTCCGGTGAGCCAACTCAAATCGCCGATGATCCCTACAATTGCTCCGGGAGATCCTGCGGAACCATCCCGAAGAAGGAGGTCAATTTTGGAACGCCTCGGTCCAATCCCCGATGAAAGAGGCAAAGCTCCAATTCAAGATCGTTTGGGGCCGATGAGAGAGCCCCGAACGACTCAACATGCTGGGGGTCGCTATCACTCTCAGCATGACAAGGAGTTCAAAGCAGCTGCGCACACCAATTTGCGCATCGAGGTTCGAGAGCCCGTTGAAGATTCACGCCCACAAAGGCGCGTTTCGAGACGCGTAACCTTCGAAAGCCCAAAGAAGGCGATTCATCCTCAGAAGGAAACGTTGTCATCCGATGATGATAACGTTATACCTGAGAAATCGTGCCAACACACGATAGGTTACTCCGATCAAATTGACGAGTTGTACTATCGTGCTGGGGGTACGAGCAAGACAAGAAAGAGAAGCTCTCGTAGGCTCGAGACTCAGTGCCCCTGTTCCAAACTCATTCGGGCGGTATTGTCTCAGTGTAATTGCACTAAGACGGTCCCCGAAAGGGTTTCGGTGTTCGAAAGACTCAGCACTAAGACGTCAAAGCCAAGGCCTACGCGTTCCCGACGAAGGAGAGCGGTGGTTGAAGATGGAGAATTTCCAAGGGTCACCGCTAACGTGACCAGCAAAAGGACATCGACACGGGATGATTTCGAGTCGATTTTGAAAGCGTCGCGGCGTCTAACCCGTCTGCAGTCCGGAGCCATCGTACGAGGAACTTATGGTAGGGTTCGGATAAGTCCACCTTCAGAGGATGAGGAATCGGATGCTTGCTCTGCGGTTGCATCTGACAACACTGTATCCAGCGAAGGGGAACCCCACGAGTCATTCATGATAAGCGCGGAACAAGTGGCCAAGATGCTCGAAGAAACCATGGCCAAACAACAGGAGACCTTCAGGCTCGAGATGCAGATGGCCATGCAGACCATGAGGGAGATGCATGAGCAGCAAATCCAGGCACTGAGGAACCAGCAAGGCGAACCAAGCCACCGTAATCAAGTTGTTCAAGAAGTCGAACATACGGATACGGATGAAACTCGCAATGCCGATGACCCTCCCATCAACGCAGGGGGTGGTAATGAGGACGCCAACGAAGATACAAGTAAAAACTTGAAGATCAAAAGCCTCGAGAGCAAAATCAATACCTTGATGTCCGCTCAAGAGGTGAAGAAAACGGGCATTCCTTGTCCATACCCAAGGGAGTGGGATTCAATCCCCTATCCGGCGAAGTTTAGTCTAATCAACTTCACACCGTTCGATGGGAAAGGTTCCCCCACTCAGCATTTGATTTATTTCAAATCGCACCTGGGTGTTATCTCCGGCAATGAGCCTCTGATGGTGCGGTCATTCGTTGGCACTCTTCGCGGAGCCGCCTTCGATTGGTATCGCCGCCTCAAGCCAGGAAGCGTGAATAGCTGGGACGACATGGAGACAAAATTCCTCGCTAACTTCTTCGACGAAGACACCGAGATATCCATCGGAACGTTGCTCGACGAGAAACAAAAGGACGGGGAGTTAGTCGAAACCTTCGTCAAAAGGTTCCGGAACAAAGCGTTAAATTGTCGGGACCCGATCACTGAGGAGTTCATCCTCCAAACTTGCCACAACAACCTCGCGCTGGATGTGTTGGAAGCAATAGGGACAACACCATCCAATACTTGGAAAGACCTGAAGGTCCGAGGGGAGCAAGCCGAACGCTTCCTCCGAAGGAAGAGAGCCGAGAGGAGTCAATCGATGACAAATCCTCCAAACTCGAACTTCGCCTCCCGTGGTAAGGGTAAAACACCTGCAGCAGCTGTTGATGCCAATCAAACGTCACAACAGTAGTCCCGGAGACAGCAGAAGACTTCGGATCAGAGGCCTCAAAAAGAGTACTCCTTCAAGGACGAAGATGTTCCAGCCATCTTCAAATCCCTCCTTGACAATAACAAGATCAAGCTCCCACCGATCACGAATCAGGAGGAAGCTGACAACACGGCGGATCCGAAGTATTGCGCATACCACAGGAGGATCCTTCACCCAACCAAGGCGTGCTTTACTCTAAAGAACAGCATCCAAACCTTGGTTGAAGCCGGCGTCATAACGCTAGAGTGAGCCAGTCAAGAACGGTAATACTCCAGTGGGTGCATGAGTATAAACTGTATCCCAAAACTCCGACCGGTATATGAGTATAAACTGCTTCCTGAAACTCCAAAGAGTATACGAGTATAAACTGTTTCTCATTCCTCCGACCGGTATAAGAGGTTAAACTGCTCCCTGATACTCCAATAGGTATATGAGTCTAAACTATGTCCACGGGAAGTTTCTGGAGAGTGTCATGCGTGGTGTTCTTAAGGATAACCCGATCGTGCATCTAACTCAATGATACACCCAGTTTTGTAAAGAAAGCTGGGGATGGATAATTCATGTAGCGGAAAGTTCCCGGAAGAATGTTAAATGTAATATTCTTAGGGATAACCCGGTCATGATGAATAAAGTGATAAACACTAAACTCCTAATTTCTGAAAACTTGATTAAACAGGAAAGAATTTTGGTCTATCAATCATTGACCAATTGTCGAAACCCTTTGTGTTAAGTCCTTATCACTTAACATCAGGGACCCCCTTTCGAGTGATTTGTACGAATCAACATTCCTACAATGATTTGTACTCTCACTCTCACCACTTGGTCAAACCTTCCTACAGTTAGGACCACAACCAAAATCCCCTCTCGATTCCTCCAATGAACGAGAGATCCACTTTCAAATCGAGTGATCAAACCTTCCTACAGTTAGGGTCATCTCAAACCTCCCGCTTGGTCAAACCTTCCTACAGTTAGGGCCAAAACCAAAATCCCCTCTCGATTCCTTCAATGAACGAGAGGCCCACAAATCGAGCGATCAAACCTTCTTACAGTTAGGATCGTTTTAAACCCCCTACTTAGTCAAACCTTCCTACAGTTAGGACCACGACAAAAATCCCCTCTCGATTCCTTCAATGAACGAGAGGTCTACTTTCAAATTGAGTGATCAAACCTTCCTACAGTTAGGGTCATCTCAAACTCCCGCTTGGTCAAACCTTCCTACAGTTAGGACCAAAACCACAATTCATTCTCGATAAACGAGAAATTCATCTTTACCTCGGTAATCAAACCTTCCGACAGTTAGGGTTATCCGAATCGCTTTGATTCTCGGAGTGGAGATCCCACTCTTAGTTTCACCTTTCCGGATTCTGGGGGTGGAGATCCCACCTCGAGTCTCCTTTTCAAACAGGGAATAGAATATAAAATTCTTCCTTCCCACACCAACTCCTTTTCCAAAATCTATAAAATTAGGATTCATCCTAGGAAGTTTATCCCGAATCCTAAGCAGGGATAAGTCTGCGCCTAACACGCGCTGCCGGTTTAGTCTTTTTCCGATTGAAAAAGACACCAGAGTTTGATTCTGGGGTATTTTATCCTGAAACCTAAGTAAGGATAAGTCTGCGCCTAACACGCGCGGCCTGTTAGTTCTTAACCATTAAAAAGAACACCCGTCCACATATTCAACATTGTGGCAGGTTGTTATTAATAACACCGAAATCCATGCCTTACACGCATGGGGAATTTCATCCTGAATCCTAAGCAAGGATAAGTCGACGCCTAACACGCGTCGCCGGTTTAGTCTTTTTCCGATTGAAAAAGACACCAGAGTTTGATTCTGGGGTATTTTATCCTGAAACCTAAGTAAGGATAAGTCTGCGCCTAACACGCGCGGCCGGTTAGTTCTTAACCGTTAAAAAGAACACCCGTCCACATATTCAACATTGTGGCAGGTTGTTATTAATAACACCGAAATCCATGCCTCACACGCATGGGGAATTTCATCCTGAATCCTAAGAAAGGATAAGTCGACGCCTAACACGCGTCGCCAGTTTAGTCTTTTTCCAATTGAAAAAGATACCAGAGTTCGATTCTGGGGTATTTTATCCCGAAGCCTAAGTAGGGATAAGTCAGCGCCTCACACGCGTCGCCGGGTAGCCTATTCCCGTAACAATGGCGAAGTCTATGTATTCGACATCATAGCACAAAGTCTCAGAGAATTCAATCTCTGAGCACAACGTTACATGCGAACGGATTTAAATAATCCGCATGCTAGCCCGACTCAAACGGTAGTCGGTAAAGGCTAATCAAAACCGTTTAAGGCTGGGGGTTAGCCAAAAACCCTAAAGTCAACGCCTAACACGCGTCGCCGGGTAACCTATTCCCGTAACAAATGGTAAAGTCTATGTATTCAACATCATAGCACAAAGTCTAAAGGAGTTCATTCCTTTAGCACAACGTCACATGCGGAACGGATTTAAACAATCCGCATGTAAGCCCGATTCAAACGGTAATCGGTAAGAGCACCTCAAATCCGTTGAAGGCTGAGGATTTGCCAAAAATTCTAAGTCAACGTCTCATACACGTTGCTGTTTAGTCTTTTTACAGGAGAAAGACGAAGTCTACGTATTCAATATCGTAGCACTAAAAGGGTTAACTCTTTTAGCTTAACGTCACATGCGGAACGGATTTAAACAATCCGCATGCTAGCCCGACTCAAACGGTAGTCGGTAAAGGCTTATCAAATCCGTTGATGGCTGAGAATTTGCCAAAAATTCTATAAGTACGAGTTATTGACGTATCAATTCTATGGATTGGTCTCGTGACTCGAGTATCCGCCACGCTCTAATACCTTAAGAGCTTAAACTGTGTATACTCCAGCAGACGTACGAGTATAAACTGTGTCAAACGTCGAACATCGCATCACAATGAAGCCTGGACGCCGGACAACGCGTCGCAATGAAGCTCAAATGCCGGACGACGCCGTCAATCGATGATCAGTTCTATGTTGAAGCAACCAACTTGAGCTAAAAATCAAGAAATCAAGAATCGACTTCAAGTTCAAATTCCGACGTCGGTCAGACAATAAATGCAGCACCGGAATCCTCACAGGCGTTCTACAAAGCACTGAATGACCTGAAGGAATCGAAGGGATCCAGGACAGAAGCCATTCCAAAGTCCCGTTATACCGACTAAAGGTTGGGACAATCACATCCAAAGTATTCTAGACTCTTCTATAAAAGAACGAGACTGAAATACTTTGGAGGGGGTATCTGTAGGCGTATAAAATTGCCTATAGGTCCCTTATCACAGCTCGACGACACCAATTCAACAAACGGACCATCGAGCGACGTATCCCAGCACGACCGTTATCCCGCCAACGCCGAAGCCAAGCCATACGCAACGGAGCAGGTTAACGAGGCGACGAAGCCAACAAATCGCACCCAAGCATTGGAACGCATCCACTCGCATGCGGAATCAAACCAACGTTTCGGGGAATCACCGAGTCATCTAAACAAGAGCGAACTCGGTGATATAACGATCGAATCAAGATCAATTCCGGACTCGAACTCAGAAGTGGGTTTACTGCCAAATCAGGAATCGGATCAAAACGAATCGAATCCGAACAAGTCAACCACACAACTGAATCAAAGTCTAAATCAACAACGAGTCGGAACCCGAACGACGGAACACGAAACGACGGAAAACCCACCTAAGGGGGCTTGGCCAAAGCCGAGCCACCTGTGGGTGGCTCGGCCAAGAGCCGAGCCACCCACAGGTGGCTAGGCCCAGAACTGTGCAAATGCACAGTTCTGAGTGCCTATAAATAGGCCTTGTGCTCATCATTTTCAGAGGTTGGATTTTGGAGGGTCGAAGCTCTGCCGGATTGGAATCTGAGATCTAAAAAAGATTGGAGCTTTAGAAGATTGAAGACTTGGACTTTGAGATCCGGTGCTCGGCGATCATCCACGCCAAATAAGGCAAGAGTTCGAGAGGGATCGGATCTGAGATCTACATGATTTTCCTCCGGATCTAAGCTTGGTTCTTAGATCCCGAGAAGAGTCTCGAATTCGCTTGGTCGATTTCGACACTTGGGCTACTATTTCCTTGGTGAATTAGTACCCCACTCGGCTATTATTTCCTTCGTGAGATAATACCTGTCATATCGTGTAGATCCGACCGGATCGAGATCACGCGGTGGTCCACGGCAAACAACCCCGGCGCAGGCAAAGAACCTACACAAAGCGAGTGACCGCATAACAGGAGCTCGCGATTCGTTCGACAAACAAGGATAAAAGTTGTAATCTTTTTCATTTCATTTTGAATTTTCATTGTAACCGGATCTTATAAAAAGACCGGATTTCTGTAATCGATAAACTATTACGAAAGTGTACAATGGAATCAATGAAGAAGAACACGATTTTTCCCGCGAACAATCTTGATTAACTTCACGCCGTTTGATGGGAAGGGTTCTCCCATTCAACATCTAATCTACTTCAAGTCTCATTTGGGTATGATCTCCGGCAATAAAGCCTTAATGGTTCGGTCATTCGTTGGCACCCTTCGCGGGCCCGCCTTCGATTGGTACCGTCGTCTTAAGCCTGGAAGTATTAACAGGTTGGACGATATGGAGAGCTCATTCCTCAGTAATTTCTTTGACGACGACGCCGATGTATCCATCAGGACACTCTTCGAGGAGAAACATGAAGACGAAGAAACGGTCGATGACTTCATCATACATTTTCAAAATAAAGCGATGAACTGCCGAGATCCGATCATGGAGGACATCATCCTCCAAACATGTCATAACAACCTATCTATTGAGATATTAGAAGTTATAGGAGTCGCACCGTCCAACACATGGAAAGAGTTGAAGACGCGCGGAGAGCAGGCTGAACGTTTCCTCAGGAGGAAGAAAACCGAGAGAAGCTAACCAACGGCTAACTTTCCGAACTCAAGCTTCGTCTCTCGTGATAAAAGGAAGACACCTGCAGCAGTCGTTGACGTTAATCATACGTCATAACTGCAACCCCGAAGACAGCAGAAGACTTTGGGTCCGAGACTCCAAAAAGAGTACACTCCTTCAAGGACGAGGATGTTTCAGCCATTTTTGAGTCCCTTTTTAAAAATAACAAGATCAAGTTACCACCTATCACGAATCAGGAGGAAGCTGACAACACCGCAGATCCAAAGTACTACGCGTATCACAGGAGGGTCCTTCATCCCACCAAGGACTACTTTACTCTTAAAAATAGCATCCAAACCCTGGTTGAATCTGGCGTCATAATGCTCAATTAGGTCGAATGAACAACTCCGACAAGTATAAGAGTATAAACTGCTCCTTCCTACACTCCGAAAAGTATACGAGTGTAAACTGCTTCTCAATACTGCAACAGGTATATGAGTCTAAACTGTTTCTTTTCTTTCACGGGAAGTTCCTAGAGAATCTTATATTCTTAAGGATACCCCGAACATGCGACTGAGGACAACGTAGTCCTCATTGGACCCAGTTTTATAAAGAAAGCTGGGGGTAGATAATTCATGTAACGGGAAGTTCCAAAAAAAATGTTAAATGTAATATTCTTAAGGATAACCCATCATTACGAACAAAGTAATAAACACTAAACCCCCACTGATCAGACTAATTAACGGTGAGACCACCAAAATTCCTTTCAGTTAAATCCATTTAAACTTTCGATGTATCTGTGCATCAACATCCTCATTGTTAGAGTGCGGACATAGTACTCGAAATTTTAATGTCTTAATCTTTGACGAATTGTCAAACCCCTTCGTGTTAAGTTCTTATCACTTGACAACAAGAATCCCCATTGAGTAATCGGTACAAGTCAACACTCCCATTGTGATTTGTACTCTCACTCCCACTGTTTACCTGGTCAAACCTTTAAATAGTTAGGACCACAACCAAAATCTCCTCTCGATTCCTTCTATGAACGAGAGGGCCACAAATTAAATGATCAAACCTTTAAACAGTTAGGGTCGTCTCAAATTCCCATCTTGGTCAAACCTTTAAACAGTTAGGACCACAACCAAAATCCCCTCTCGATTCCTCCAATGAACGAGAGGTCCAGAAATCGAGCGATCAAACCTCCCTACAGTTAGGATCGTCTTAAACCTCTCACTCGGTCAAACATTCCTACAGTTAGGACCAAAACCAAAATCCCCTCTCGATTCCTCCAATGAATGAGAGGTCCACTTTCAAATCGAGTGATCAAACCTTCATACAGTTAGGATCATCTTAAACTCTCGCTTGGTCAAACCTTCCCACAGTAAGGACCAAAACCACAATTCACTCTCGATAAACGAGAAATCTATCCTTAGTTCGATAATCAAACCTTTCGACAATTAGGGTTATCCGAATCTTTTTGATTCTCGGAGTTGAGATCCCACTCTTAGTTTTACCTTTCCGGATTCTTGAAGTGGAGATCCTACTTTGAGTTTTTTTTGTAACTGGAGATAGAATATAAAATTCTTCCTCTTTAGCTTTGGGAGATAGAATATAAAATTCTTCCTCTCTCACATCGGGTTCGTCTTTGTCCCAAGAGAAGGCATCATCTTTTAACAACAAGAATCCATGCCTTTTATGCATGAGGAATTTTATCCCAAAGCCTAAGCAGGAATAAGTCAACGCCTAACACGCGTTGTCGGTTTAGTCTTTTACCGATTGAAGAAGACGCCAGAATACTAATCTGGGGCATTTCATCCTAAAGCCTAAGTAGGAATGAGTCAGCACTTAACCCGCGTTGCTGGGTGGTTCGTTTCCGTGAAAACGACCAAGTCTACGTATTCGGTATCGTAGCAACAAAATCCATGTCTTTTATGCATGGAAAATTTTATCCTTAAGCCTAAGTAGGGATAAGTCAGCGCCTAAT
This sequence comes from Asparagus kiusianus, assembly GCA_022839385.1. Taxonomy (NCBI): domain Eukaryota; kingdom Viridiplantae; phylum Streptophyta; class Magnoliopsida; order Asparagales; family Asparagaceae; genus Asparagus; species Asparagus kiusianus. The sequence continues at coordinate 56,767 of BQKN01062825.1, read as the reverse complement.
ACGCGTTGCCGTTTAGTTTTTCACCGATTGAAGAAGATACCGGAATCCAAGTCTGAGGACTTTTATCCCGAAGCCTAAAAAGGGGTAAGTCAGCGCCTAACACGCGTTGCCGGGTAGTCTATTCCCGTAAGAAAGACGAAGTCTACGTATTTAATATCATAGTACTAAGAGAGTTAACTCTCTTAGCACAACGTTACATGTGAAAATGGGTTTAAACAATTCACATGCTAGCCCGATTCAAACGGTAGTCGGTAAAGGCACGTCAAATCCGTTGATGGCTGAGGATTTGCCAAAAATCCTAAGTCCACGTCTAATACACGTCGCCGGGTAGTCTATTCCCGTGAGAAAGACAAAGTCTACGTATTCAATATCGTAGCACTAAGAGAGTTAACTCTCTTAGCACAACGTTACGTGCGGAACGGACTTTAAACAATTCGCACGCTAACCCGACTTAAATGGTAGTCGGTAAAGGTTCATCAAACTCGTTGATGGCTGAGAATTTACCAAAAATTCTATAAATACAAGTCATTAACGCACCAGCTTCATTAGTTGGTCTCATGACTTGAGCATCCAATAATATCAGGATAAGATCCATACATGCAGATGAATCAGCTTTAACAAGTTGGTGCTGCAGCCCTAACATTTGGGACCGCCATGCTCCAACATCTTAAGAGCTTAAACTGTATAGACTACAAAAAGTCAACACCGGTCAACGCGTTGCCACGAAGATAATCAGTTCAAAGTTAACTCAATGACATGATCCAAAACTAACTCATCAATTTCGATTCAAGATTTCGACAATGGTCAGACAATATCTATTCGACAAAACGCTGAATAGACTGAAGGCTGAAGAAGTCAAGAATTGAAGCAGTTCACAGGTCCTTTGACACCGACTGAAGGTGGGGGCCTATCATATCCAAAGCATCTCAGACTCCTTTATAAAAGAATAAGTCTGAAATACTTTGGAGGGGGTATCTGTAGGTATCTAAAAATACCTATAGGTATCCACACACAGCTCGAGACAGAGAGAAGGTGATGAACGTCATTATCTAAGTCTGAGAGGATTATCCAACCCCGACGAACACATGAAGCGAAACAGCAAACCGAATTGCCTGTGCGCTCACCGGCCACCTCCAAGTGGTCCGTGCACTCGTCAGCCAGCTCCAAGTGGCCCGCACGCTCATCAGCTACCAAATCGATAAACCAAGTGACCCGCGTACTCATCGGCCACCAAAACAGCGTACAAGTCAACAAAACGACGAAATACGCGTAACGACGGAACAAGTCAAAACCCGGAAAACCAATAAAAGCCACTGGCGGTCAAGTCACATCAAAACAACTCGGCCGAACCAGTGGTTCGGCCCATAGCCAGGTCACCAAATAGTGACTCAGCGGCCGAGCCACCAAATGGTGGCTCGGCCAACCGAGCAACCATTTGGTGGCTCGGTATAGGCTGTCTAAAAATCATGATGGATAGTAGATCCCCATGGATTAAGAAGAGATTACGAGGTGATGATTCCTTCAAGTCAAGAAGCAGAATTCGTCCTTGAAATCAAAACATAAGTAATTTCCAAATCACTGCATCCGCGGCCCTACAATCACTACAAATACAACCTCATATTTGAGATGATTGATCTTGATGGCTGCGACAACAACATGACCAATATTATATTAGTGACTATTAGAGATACTGATGAGCAGTGTAATGGTTTCAGAAATAAAAGATTGGACTTAGTTGGTGAGTTGTTTGGTAGAGAGCTGTGGGCAAATAGTCACAGATTCCCATCAAGTTACAACAATGGAAGTTACAATCAAATAGCTTTCGTACCAACAAACGAAGGTTGCAAGTAGAGGACTTTTCACATGGATCGAGAAGAGTTACAAGTCAACGACACTTCCGACAGCTGATGAAAACTCTATTCAGTGGCATTCACAATCAACAGTGAAAGTTACAATCTGATGACTTTCACATCCCATGACAAGCAAGGATCAATAAGCAGTAGCATTTGCAACGTCATAATGGACGAGGTTACAAGTCAACAACCTCTCTTAAACGCAGAGCTCATTTCTGCGTTCCTCAAATTCAAAACGCACACATCCTGTGCGTTCTCCAGCAGGCACCTAACTCTGCAACGTAGAGTTAAAGCACAAAACGCACACATAATGTGCGTTCTTCAACAAACTCGATTATGAGTCCCAAACTCTTGACGTAGAGTTGAATTTCAACGCACAAGCGACCTGTGCGTCTCCAATTCCAGAACGCATGCGGCCTGTGCGTTTCCAACCTTTAACAAAGATTCAACTCTGCGTCTCAGGCCTTAGACGCAGAGGTAAGGCCCAAAACACCAAATCAGGCGTTTGACTTGTTCAAACACCAGTCGAACGGCCTCAAAACCGTTATCCTACGTTCTGAGGGATTTTCGCCCACTTAGGAGCGGATTCAGGGGTTGGTTACACCCCTAATCCCCCTATAAATAACCACCTTACTCAACTAAGAAGGGGTTAATCGGTTCTGGGCAGTAAAACCGCATAAGATTGACGTGTGTTGGTATCAAAACCACTTAAGGATAGCAAATCTCAGCAGCTTAACCGCACGGAGGAGGAGATTTCTCTGAAGATCAACAAACTACTAAGTAGTTAGCAAATCAAATCTGAGGGAATCTCTTCATCAACGGCAAATCAACTTGGCTATTAACCGAATCATCGGTTCTAACAACTCTGTTACAGAGTTTTCAACTCGCTCTGAGTTCTGAAAACTCGTTAAGAGTTCGTAGTTAACTTGCAATACAAGTTAATCACATCAATCAATTATTCGGTTTTCAACTACTCTTCTCAGAGTTCCAAACTCGTTCTGAGTTCTTTACACTCGTTAAGAGTTCTAAATCGAATCAATCACACAAGTCAATCGTTCTCGTGAGATAGTACGGTCGGATCGTCAACGGAGAGCAAGCTCGGCGCAAGCAATCGAAGGAGGCACTCCATCGCTACCAAGAAGAACCTAGTTTTAAACAAAGGGGAGAATCAAATTCATTCTCCTCTCTTTTGCAATCGGAATCCAAATTGTAATCGATTTTGAGAGAATACAAGTCAAATTTTCTTTCATTGTCTTTTACTGCAAATTTATCAACAAACACTCGGCCATGGCCGAGCCACCATTTGGTGGCCCGGCCAGGTTGAGCCATCATTTGGTGGCTAGGCCAAGGCCGAGCCACCATTTTGTGGCCCGGTCAGGCCGAGCCACCGGGTGACGCTTCGGCCAGATTTGATCTAAAAATGTGATTTTTCGGTTTTTACCGATTCTCTCGGGATTTGTTGGTTCCTGAGCGTCCCAATTGATCTGATACATTGGTTAATCAGTTCTTACCTGAAGATAAGGAGGAATCTCTCGTTCTTATCCAAATACTAGCTTCCGAGGCTTATAAATACGAGCTCGGGTGCTCATTTCTGAAGGGGGAAATCAAGAGGGCGAAATACTGCCGAATTGGAGAGTGAAGCCATAAATTTACAGTAATGATTAGCAGATCTTGGCGATCTCCCGTGCATAAAGAGTGGAGTTCGAGAGATCCGAGACCCGTCCCCTATTCCTCCGGATTTAAGCTTAATCTTAAATCTCGAGAAGAGCCGTGATCTCGCTTGGTCGAGATCATCGCTGCAGCGATTACTTCCTTCGTGAAGTGAGAGCTTTGATCATTTATCTGTCAACTGGATCTGATCCGTGACGGTCCACAGATATTAACGTCCCCGGCACAAGCAAAGATCTCACACAAGCAGCGGGTGATAAACGTCCGCTGCGCTGTTTGACAAGAGTCGTATCTTTTGTATTTTTATTGTATAAGGAGATCTTATAAAAAGATCAACTTTTTATTTGAGTTTATTGTAAACGATTAAAGTTGTAATAGACTCGATCACAATGAAAACATCGATTTTTGACCCAAACAAATTGGATGTAATTGGTGTTGTTAAGAATCATCCTACTTTTTAACCTTTGGTAATTATATGATCCTTGATATGATAATATATCAAAACATCACATTTTAAAAGATTTCTAATTTTTGTTTAAATTTAAAATCTTTTTTCCCATATATTTTGTCTTTCTATACAAAGTTTAATGATAGTGGCCTTTACACATGGTACAAAGTTTCATGCAATGAGATCAAGTTAGCTTGATACAGATATTTAGTTCAAGACCCACCAACTTTAGACGTTTAGGCTTAGCTCAAGATCCACCACCTTAGACGTTTAGGGGCTGTTTGGTTGTTTTCCCAAGAAAAATCGGAAATAGAAAATTCACATTTCAACTTATTTCATGAGATTTCAAAACATTTCTTACATTTCTTTTTTTGTTTGTTTTGCAATGAAATCATAGTCACGTCACCGGCACGCCACATAAGAAACAAATCCAGCCGCAAATAGTAACAGTGTTTTGATTTTTATTTTAATTGTGTTTGTTTGAACATAAAAAAAGAAATAGAAATCATTCGCAGTAGTAACAGTGTTTTCAGCAATTAAATAATCTTTTTTATTCACAGTCACTATTTCAACAGTATTTTTAGTAATTAAAAATTCATTAAAGTGACATTTCCAAGTGTTTTCAGAGGTTTTTGGTGTGAATACACTTTTCTCAAAAATCTTGCGTGGCGTCATCATTTTTTTAAATCACAAAACAAAATAAACATGTGATTTGAAAATCGGTTGAAATCAAAATCCTATGTGACAGAGAGGATTTCTTAAAATCTGACCGTGTGGGGGGTGGGGGGGGGGGGTTCTCTCTTTTTTTTAAGCAAACAAACAGCCCCATAGGCAAAACTACCTCTTTTCATTTTTCCTACATTTTTTTATTCCAGTGTTTTTACTATTGTTTGCTTGTGCAAGAGATGGGTAATAATTGTCATTATCTTGGAGTTAATATAGTCAAATGTAGTACACTTACAATAAAACACCACAGCTTTGGACTTGGATCCAAAAAGTGGAACGCCCCACCGGACCGTACCCAAAATATTGAGCGGTCCATTCTCAATAACTGTTTCAATTAAATTTTCAAACTTGTAGAAAAGTTAATCATTGGTAGCTGATAACGATGGCTCTTTTATAATATTCCTCATCAATTTGTGAAGTAGAATTCATCGAGTCTCCTATAGCAAATCTTGCCTACTTTTATCTCGCATTTTGGATCATTTAGAAAAGCTAAATTTAGCTCCTCTTAAGGAATTTATGACAAATCTATCTTTCGACAAAGTAATAGGTAAACAGAGTTCATACAGAAGTACGATATAGGTGACAATCATAATAATACAGAGTAAATTTTCTTTGACTCCTAAATTACACGATAGAAATACGATAGCCAAAACCAAAATAGAAGATTGGCTTGGAGCAGCATGGCTCATTGATTCCCATAGTTATTTTAGTCCTTTTTATCATCTAATCTTTCTTCTTATGTCCTCCCTCTTAACTCTTCTTCACCCTCTTTAGTTTCATGAATCATGCTTCTCCCTCTTTAACTTCGTGAATCATGCATACACCGTATCTACTTTTCTAGTTAATAGAGTCGAAACCATGCCCAATTACTCAAAAAGTATTCTTTTTGCAACCAGAAATTAATTTAATGTTAGAACGGAGTCCATACAAATATACAATAGCTCTTATTTGAGTACTAATAACCTTCCATTTGGTGCTAATATTTATTTGAGATGATATAGTGTTGTGCGCAGCGGAAATTTCGGTAGTACCTCCGGTGCGCTAGGTGCGCAACAAGAGATTAGATCACAACGAAATTCTCGTTTCTTAAAGGAAACAAGAATCTGAAGCGAATATCTCAACAAAGTGAGATATCGGCTCTTCCTCTCATCAGTTCTAGGACTGACTTGTCGAGGGATCCTACAAGCTATTACAAATCACGGTAAGAACACAAATTTACGTGATTCGGCAAATAGCCTACGTCCACATGGCAAGGAGGGGGGAGTTCTTATTATAGAAATCAAGAGAATACAAATACAGTTACAAATCCTACTGATCAAACCCTAAAATAAAGCTCTAGATCTCTCACAACTCTCCCACAAATTGGATGCAATAATCCTCTCTCAAAGACTGCTCAAAATCGTCCTTGCATAACCCTAATCAATTAGGTTCAAGGTTATATATAGACTCAGAAACAAACCGGGTCAAAATCCAAAAGGCCCAACCCAAACAGACTGCGGTCGATCGATGCGGTCGACCGCGTAGGTTTCGCAGTCGACCGCGACGGTTGACCGAACCACAAACCTGAGAGATAAATCGATTACATTCATCTGCGGTCGACCGCGACGGTCGACCGCCATCAGCTCCGAATCCTACTGGCTCTTGTGCACTTTCGCGGTCGACCGCCAGTCTGTCTGGCTGATTCTTCAGCTGTTTCATGTATTTCTTCAATTCTTCACCTCGGCGAATGTTTCTACCAAAACTGAGCCGACACCAAATCATCCAATAGTCACTCAACAAGTCAGGGAACCAAACTAGAGCTAAAACACGATCTCCCCCCATCTAAATCAACAAATCAAACCGGCTGAATCTGAAAGACTGCCTACGTATCCTCTTGCCCAAGGAATCAAGCTGAACGTAGTTCACCCAAACGGCCTCCAAAGGCCTCAGCACTGAAGGATGTTCAAAAGCTTCAAACAGTGATCAGATTTTACTCCTGAAACAACTTTGGTCAACATATCTGCAGGGTTGTCATTAGTGTGGACCTTCTCCAATATGACGTCTTCATCATCCAAAACATCCCGAACAAAGTAAAATCTGACGTCGATATGCTTCGTGCGCGCATGATAAACTTGGTTCTTCGCCAAATAGATAGCCGACATGCTATCACAATATACCCGAATGGTTTCCTGAGCGATCCCCAAGTCCTCCAATAATCCACGCAACCATAAAGCCTCATTAATAGCTTCAGTTACTGCCATATACTCTGTCTCCGTAGTAAAGAGAGCTACTGTGGACTGAAGCGTGCATCGTCAACATACAGGTGCACCTGCCAATGTAAAAGCATAACCTGAAGTAGACCGACGTTTGTCAAGATCTCTAGCATAATCTGAATCCACATATCCAATACAATCATGCCCATTCTTCTCATCCTTCTGGAATACTAAACCAACATCCACGGTGCCTCGAACATATCGTAGAATCCACTTCACGGCCTCCCAATGACCCTTCCCGGGGTCGTGCATGTATCTCGATACCATGCTCACGACCTGTGACAAATCTGGCCTCGTACACACCATCACATACATCAAGCTACCTACTGCACTGGCATATGAGACCTTCGACATATAATCTTTATCCTCAACTGAAACAGGTGACATCAACGCTGAAAGCTTGAAGTGGGTAGCCAATGGTGTGCCAACTGCTTTTGCATTGCCATCAAAACTGAATTTCTTCAACATCTTCTGCAAGTAGCTCTTCTGTGTAAGCTTCAAACTCCCTTTAACCCTGTCTCTCTTGATCTCCATACCCAATATCTTCTTTGCCTCTCCAAGATCCTTCATTTCAAACTCAGATGATAGCTCCTCTTTCAGCTTTTGAATAGCCGAAGAATTCCTGGAAGCAATAAGCATATCGTCTACATATAAAAGAAAATATATGAGCTCACCATCATGTAGCTTGTGCATATAAACACATGGGTCATATGGGCTCCTGCTATACCCTCAGTCAATTATAAAGCCATCAAATCTCTTATACCACTGTCTTGGTGACTGCTTCAAACCATAAAGAGACTTCTTCAGCTTACAAACTAAGTTTATTTTTTCCCGCAGCTTTGAATCCCAAGGGTTGTGTCATGTAGATCTCCTCATCTAAATCACCGTGTAGAAATGCTATTTTCACATCCATCTGGATCAAATCCAAATCCAACTGTGCCACCAACGCCAATAAAATCTGTATCGACGAATGCTTCATAACGGGTAAAAATACCTCGTTGTAATCAATATCCTCAAGCTGTGCATATCCTTTGGCCACCAATCTAGCTTTAAACCGAATGTCCCCAGTAGAAGATCCCTCCTTCTTCGCATATACCCACTTGCAACCGATAACTTTCTTACCCTTAGGTAGATGTGCAAGTGTCCAAGTATCGTTCTTCTGAAGAGACCGCATCTCCTACTCCATAGCTTCCCTCCACCTGATCGAATCGGGGCTAGACTCTGCCTCCCTGAATGTGGCTGTAACCATATCATCAACGACCTCCACTGATAATGCATATGCGACCATGACATCATTATACCTAGCTGGCCGATGAATCTCTCTCCTCGGTCTATCTGCTACAATGGACCCCTGAATATGACCCTATTCCTGAGTCCCATAATCCACTGTATCCTCTATCTGCCTGGCTGTCATCTCATCTCCTCCCAGTGTCACCTCTGTAGGAGCCTCGATGGATACAGTGCTCTTTGGAGTGGGTGGAGTCACATCATCCTCCACCTGCTGTGATATCTCTCCTGTTTGGTCTCCCTCCACCTGCTGAGGGGCTCGAGGCCTCATCATGAACACCTCGTCAAATGTGACATCTCTGCTAATGACTATCTTCTTGTCCTGTGGATCCCATAACTTAAAGCCTTTGACTCCATCTCTAAATCCCACAAAACTACTTTCCTCGCTCTCGGATTTAACTTACCATCATTGACATGATAATAAGCTGGACACCCAAATATCCGAAGCGACTCATAGTCACTAGCCACCGAACCAAACCAACGCTCTAAAGGAGTCTTCCCGTCTATCACAGTGCACGACAACCTATTCACGAGATAGCTCGCATAAACTAACGCCTCGGCCCAAAAGGATCTAGGCAATCCACTCTGCGTCATCATACACCGCACCTTCTTCAGCAAGGTACAGTTCAGTCTCTCAGCTACCCCGTTCTGTTGCGGTGTCTCTCGAACTGTGAAGTGTCTTCTAATACCGTGATCCCGGCAAAACTGCAGTAACAGATCACTCTTGTACTCTACACTGTTATCTGAACGTAGAGTCTTCACCTTTCTACCTGTCTACAGCTCCACTTTCTTCTTCCACTCCACAAAAATATCCAGGACCTGATGTTTATGCTTTATAGGGTATACCCAATTCCTCCTAGAATAGTCATCAATGAAAGTGATAAAATAGTTAGCCTAACCAAGAAATGTATTCTTGGAAGGACCCCAAACATCTGTGTGAATATAATCCAATGTACCTCGGGTGTTATGAACAGTGGTGCCAAACTTCACTCTAGTCTTCTTCCTAAGTACACAATGCTCACACAGATCCATCTTGCAGGTCTTAGCACCTTTTAATAGCCCATGTTTCGCCAATGACTGTAGGAACTTATCACCTGTGTGTCCAAGTCTCATGTGCCATAAAGTGATAGTGTCCTCCTCTGTAGTGATAGAAGCTGCCAGACCCCCTGTAACTGTCTTGTCCTTCAAGTAGTATAGGTTGTTTTCCTTGACACCTCACATCACCAACATAGAACCTTTCGTGACCTTCACTGTAGCATCCTCTAAGATCACTCGATATCTTGCTGCCTCCAAATTCCCAAGAGAGTTGATGTTCTTTGTCAAATGCGGCACAAACCTCACTTTCTTTAACTCCCTCACTACACCGTCATGCATCCTAATCCGGACTGAACCAATACCACCAATAGGGCATACGTGGTCATTACCCATAAGCACGACATCCCCTCTTTCCAGCTCCTCAAAGCTAAAGAACCACTCCCTCTTAGGGCAGATGTGATATGTAGCTCCCGAATCCATCATCCACTCCGTGGAATCCGCATAGCAAACCGACGGTAATGCAAGGCATGAATAGCCTAAAGAATCTGAATCTGAATGGTCACCAATAGCTTTTGCAACATTCACTTCAGAAGCTTGTGCAGCTTTCCCATTATTCTTCCCGTCTTTTTCTTTTCACTTTGGGCAGTTAATCTTCCAATGTCATTCTTCTTTACAATACCGACATTGATTTCTACCAACACTCTTATATGCACTCATATTCTTTGATTTTAAGCGGTTAAACTGGCGACGGTTTGGATCTTGGCCTTGAACTGCTAACGCGTCTCCCGATGCCTTCTCGGAGGGTTCACCATCACTCTTCCTCAACTCATAGTTCATCAAAGCTGAGGTCACCTCCTTGTAGCTGACTGTAGTTCTTCCATTGATCATAGTGAGAACGAACGTATCATAATCATCTTCGGGTAACGAACACAGAAGTAGTATCGCCTTATCTTCATCTGCAACTATAATGTCCACATTGGTCATATCTGAAAATAGCTTGGTGAAGTTGTTGACATGCTCCCTGATGGAAACTCCCCTCTTCATCTTGAACTGGTAAAATCTCTTCTTCAAGTGAAGCCGATTCTTAATGCTCTTCGTGAGGTATTTCTCATTGAGTGTTTCCCACATCTTCTTCGCCGACGTCTCGTTCATAACATCATAAATAAGATCCGGCGTCAAGCATGACCTAATAACACCACAAGCTCTACTGTTCATCTTCCTCCAAATCTTATCCTCCATATCAGCGGGTTTCTCTTTTAACTCAAGAGTCTCCTCCAAATTCTGTGCATCCAAGGCATCCATCACCTGAACCTCCATAATCTAAAATTGATCTTGCCGTCAAACTTAGGAACATCAATCTTCGTGTTATTGATGCTCAGACTCTGTATCGCCTTTGTAAGAGACGAACCTAATGTTCTTGTTTCTCCCATGTTATCGATCTAGCTCTGATACCAATTGTTATGCACAGCGGAAATTTCGACAGCACCTCTGGTACGCTAGGTGCACAACAAGAGATTAGATCACAATGAAATTCTCATTTCTCAAAGGAAACAAGAATCTGAAGCGAATATCTCAACAAAGTGAGATATCGGCTTTTTCTCTCATCAGTTCTAGGACTGACTTGTCGAGGGATCCTACAAGCTATTACAAATTACGGTAAGAACACAAATTTACGTGGTTTGGTAAATAGCCTCGTCCATGGGGGAAGGAGGGGGGAGTTCTTACTATAGAAATCAAGGGAATACAAATAGAGTTACAAATCTCACCGATCAAATCCTAAAACAAAGCTCTAGATCTCTCACAACTCTCCCACAATTGGATGCAACAATCCTCTCTCAAAGACTGCTCAAAATCGTCCTTGTTGTCACGCCCCGCTTCCCAAATTACACGGGAACCGCGACGTGAACAAGCCCACGACGTATTAGACTGAGGAGAGATAAGTGCTAGACCTCTTCTTCTCAATCTAATACGCTAAGCGTTTGGAAATAAAACAAAGCGAAGTCACAGGTCCCCGATCACAGATAGCA
>BQKN01062825.1:17855-35471 GCA_022839385.1 Asparagus kiusianus | reverse complement strand
GGGCCCTAGGCATATGCCTTAGTGGCCTATGCCTTGAGCCGGCCCTGGCTAGCTTATAAGCTAGCTTAATAGTGCTTAGGATTCTGAGACATTATGCTAGTATTAGTTTTGAAAGTTAAAACTTTCAGTCTTTCACTAATGTAAACGTACGCCATAAGCAACTTTTTCAACTCAGTTTCAGTATGACAAAATTATGTTACAAGTCATGCGTGAGACATTTGACATAAGTGAATGCATTAATATAAGATAAACAGAATTATGGTCAAATACTGATGCTGAATGAAGCAGAGACGTTTGATGATCAGGGGGTGTTTGGTTGCACAATTTTATAGAAAAGTTCTCTCAAAATATCTGACAATAGCAATTCTGTAATTCAAAATTTTCTGTAGATTTCTGTAAACTGTGTTTGATTCAAAACAATTTTACAGAAATGTTTTCTATAAAGTACAAAAAAATACCAAAATTTACAGAAATCAATTTCCTCTCAAAATGGACGAAAATCACCCAGAAATCTAACACCACATTGACACTTTTCTATAAAGTTGACACTTTTCTATAAATTTAGGGGGTGTTTGGTTCAATTTCTACAAATTATAGGAAATCTTTCTATTTTCTATAAAGTTATGAGCTATTTTTTTTGAACAAAACAAGCAAAGTAAAAAAAACAAGAAAATAGGTAATTTTTTACTTCTCAAAACTTTTCCTCTAATTTTTTTAAGAAATATAAGGAAATCATATTTTGGGTGGAAAACATTTCTTAGAAATTGAACGAAACACCCCTTTAAACAAGAACGAACAATAACGTGACACATGAGCCTAATTGCCCAAAAGAGGGCGCCAAATAGATAGACGCATAGATCAATCATGTGCAAATGTATATCGTGTAATGCTAAATTATTTCTAGCCTCACAAATGAATACAAATGCTCCCAAATGCTATAAATTAATTATGCTCCTATTTCTTTCTTGTTAGAGGGCATTTCATTTCATAATGCAAAATTGTGGTCCTCTCTACCTATTCAAGCCTAGACATGTGTGTCCCTTGTTAGTTGGGCACATTGAGATGTTATAGTTGTAGCTTCTTATAAATTTACAAGTATTTATAAACAAAAAAGCCGAAGCTTCCACTCCTTTAAAGGCCTTGTGTTGCGGATACATTCATTTGACGATTCCACGCAAGTCTAGCTACTTTAACAAGTCTAATGATTTGGGGTTGTTTGTTATTGTATTGTTATTACTACCACTACTATTATTTAAGCATCTAGTTATAGATTCTTATAAAAGTATATCCTAGAAAAGCATATCACATTTCTCAAAGATAATACGCATCAATCATATGTTGCATTCGCGTTCGACCTTTCCAAATGGATGCATCATGCATATATATATATTCATTTTCAATTTAGTATCATCATATATCTTAATTTTACTTCAAAAGATTGTTTAGTATTAGCTTTTCCCTTTTGAATATTTTCTATCAAATTGAAAGGTCACTGTAGTATGAATTTTAATTGTCCCAAACTTCTCTTAAGTTTATCTTTTTTTTTTTTTTTCTGAAGACATCAATTCACGTTTCTTAATTATCATCTTCCTATTAGACACTGATTTATGAACCCCTTTCCTTCAAATACCATAACTTTTTTTTCCCCAGATACATCCAATAGCTGAAATATAGTAGTCATACACGTCAACTGAGAGTGAAATGAGGATAAACATGAATATGGATACTTAAGCATTGTTTTGGAATATATGAGATGATAAGACACAGACCTAAAAGCTTCACATAAATGTTCCAAAATCTCGACGAGATACATTATTAAAAGAAAAATATGAAACTCCTACATCTGAAGACTCAATGTGTAATTGGCTCTACAGGATACAATACCCTCCATAATATGCAGTCTTTACATTATTCTTGATCTCCGTGAACTAAGTACATGCCATAACAACCTCTCTTAATCCAGAGGAATTAAAGTAAAAGAACTTTCACAAGGAATTCAAATTGTTTCATCAAATCATTGACCAGATATCAGTGCCCGCCCCCAACGCCAACAGACTTGAAGTCGGATTTTGAAAGCTTGGGAAGCATGAAAAGTCCCAAAACCCCGCTCAGAAAGGCGATGGCAGCTGCGAGAGCAAATGCCGGTGTGTTTCCCTTATCAAAGACTTTGTCCCATGGGCCCGCACCGAGAGCCACAACAATCTGCACAAACGAACCATCAGCTTTAGCATTATTATTATACGCGTGTTTTATCAACGAGTTTCTTAAATCATGTATTTTTTTTTTTTTTTTTTTTGAATCCACTGTGGTTAACATGATGGTAGGAATAGTGTTTGGATCCTTTCTTTGTGTTTCTTCCATGTAATTGTTTCTTTGGAAAATGGTAAAGAGGAGTTTTGATGGACTTGTGGGAAAATCATATGATTAGAGTCTCTTTTCAGATTTAAACCTATCTTAGAGAGTTTAATACCGAAAAACCGTCTGATTTCTAAATACAGTTAGTACTAAAACTGTGAGGATAATTAACTTTTCTATCTTGGCCAAGGAAGTACGGGTTTCAGTTTATTTGTTTCTATGATGCTATGCAAGCGTCAAGATGGGTGTTTGAGCATATTGTTAAGCATCACGTATGTTAAGGATTTTGGATGCTGACCTGGGGAATCACAATTGAGATGTTTAAAACCCCAGTACACAATCCTGCAAGATAGCGAAACTCATCAAAACCCCACACTTCAGGAAACTCAAGCAAGTAAAACAATTGGTACTAAAATTGCGGATAAGCCATTTGTAGTATAGTTGTTCTGAACTTACGGCCCCTCTAGTTTTATTTTTGCATACAGACCATCTAAGTGGATTTGTTTTACTCGTTTACCCTCAATGAAAGTGAATCGTTTTTTCCCTCTTTTTTCCTTTTTTTTAACAAGTGGAATCCCTGAGGGTAAAAGAGGAAAAAAAATTTCTCCCGCGATCTATCAGCAATAACAAAGGTAGCGGGGTAGTAAGCTCGGAACAGACGGGTACTAAAGGGGGTCTATGTGCAATTAATCCTATGCATAAAAACACTACTCTCAACAAACCTTGGCCACCTCCTTGGTTAGCAGCTAATGCGGCTGTCACTGCAAAAGGAACACTATATAAAACCTACAAGCAATAGAATTTCATCCTGTCAGCAAATTATCCTAGTGAATTAAACAATCAGGTAACTTAAATATTTCAGTATACTAACAGCCATGGGGAAACCGAGAGCTGCAAAGACAAACAAAGCCACTGCTTTCACATTTCCATCTGGTCCAATAAATGGGCTATCTCGTCCACCGTGATATTTATCCAACGACCACTCGCTGATGATCGTCGTTGCAATCATCGCGACGCATACCATGAAGTTGCTCATCACCCACACGATTCTCGGGGTGAGTTTTTGACACAAGGGTGTGACCAGGAAAGAACCGACACAAAGAACAATCTAAAATAATAGAACATTAAGAGATCCAGAGTCAGTATAGGTGAGCATCCTAAATTCACCAATTATATGAGTGATAAGAATATAAGTAATAGAGCAAGCAGGAGTGGAGGTAGGTCTAAGAGTCAGAGAACATGACTGAAATCTGTTAGGTTTGTGCCTTTGTTTCTTTGTAACTTCATGTATTTTGATAAGGCTAGAGTTCTTCTATTGGTGTGGGGCAAGGTTAATACAGACCAGACTTAGATCTATGGACAGAGCCCTGAAACGGGTTAAGTTTTGAAGGTGAAGGTTTTTTCTTAATTAACAGATAAAAATCTGGCTCATCCCGCATATCTGTGATCTTCTCTATTGCCTTTGGGAGGAGTAAAACCATGGCTCCAAGTCTCTATTTGAAGCTCATTAACCCCCGATTAGACCATATTTCTCCCCCCAAGAAATTTTTTTTAAGAAGGATGTGGTAATGACAAATTAATAAAGAAGGTAATCGAACTGAATGAAAGAAAAAGATTCATGTGGCTCATATTTCAAAAATTTAGGATAAAGCATTTGATGATGCTGTTGTACGGGCTTACCGCGTTCAATAGCAAACCAAATGCACCCGATCTAACCCCTCTATCAAACGCATCAATCTGAGCCTGAGTTCCCTTTGGATCCCCGTGGAAGACTTCACGGCCCATCCAGTCAGTGTCAAACAGGATGAAAGGGAACCATGACAACTGGGAGCCAATAAAATTGAAAACATTGAATACCTTATACTAAACTATTTTGCAACTACAAACTTACGTACATATGGGATGATAAAATCCATAAGTTTCATACCCAAGTCAGAGACGTGATCAGAAGAACCGTAGGCATTCCCGGAGGCAGGTTTTTCATACTTTTGAAAATATCAAGGAATTTTGCAGCCTGATCTTCACCTTTTCCAGGAGTGCTGCTTAGAGGCACTTCTTTCGCGAGGATTATCGTCACCGTCATGCTTATGAGGAGAAATATCTGTTGTTTGGCCATCAAGGATCAGTGTTCGTTATAATTAGGAGACGCGGAGATCAAACCATGAGATTAATATTTCTCAACATAAAAAAAAATGTGCGTGCCTAGTTCATCGTACTTTAGATACGCGGAAATCTATCCTTGTTTAATATTATTATCATAAAAGTACAAATAAAACAGAGAAAACTATTTGAGTGTAAAACGAGAATAAATCCCACAAGTAAGTTACTTACCACCGCTGCCAAGAACGCTCCCTTCAAATTTGCACACGCATCACAACAGGCTCTCGTCCTGAGGAAAGGAAACCAGCTGCCGAAGGTTTGAGTAACCAAAACAAGACAAACTTAATTAATTAAAACAAAACGAAATAACAAAGATGATTACTTACACAAATCAGATCATTTTATTGAACAGAACTAGAATATGTACATACTTGTGCCATTCTCCGGTTGAACCAGAAGAATATCCAAGGATATTGCCAATAGCCATCCAAGTTGCAAATATTGCATTTGCTGCATTGCATCCAAAACGGCCTATTTTGCAAAGGAAAAACGTATCAGCTTAAATTCACAGTTTATAGAAAATTAATCACTAAGAAATGTAGTATCAACCTGAGAGATCAGCCATCAAAGCTCTAGCTGGGCCCTGTTGAACTTCAGAATTATAGGTAAACAAAAATTTATGGATTGAAGCTAGAACTTACAAAGTAGCTTAACCATAGGATTACCTGTACTGCATTGTTTGCAAAGTCCAACACCCAAAACCCACCAACAAATGTAAGTGCTGCCTTCCACCGAGCACCATGATAAACGCTGCATATATATATATATATATATATATATGTTTGATGTTAGATATTTGATCAAAGGTTAATCTCTTTTCTCCTTCACTAAAGCAATTTCTCTTACAAATATCCGAGAGAATTAAGAGAGGCAAAGGGGAAAAAAAGTTTCACCTGCAATCCTCTTTTGTGTCGCCCAAGACATAGCCAATATCGGAAGAAAAACCAATTATAATAACCTGAGATACAATTTTATGATAATAAGATAAAACTAACACGTACGTAGAACAACACAAAGACTTACTAAAGATTTATTAACTGGTACCCACCGCTAAACAAATAAGAATGCATCCAGCTATTATGAACGGCCTCCTCCTTCCCAAACTTGACCGACATTTATCACTATACAAACCAACACAAGGCTGAACCTGAAGTGAAAACATAGAAACAAAAAATTTATTAGTATCATATAATTTCTGCAAATAAGTGTAGGATAGAATATGAAATTGAACACTTACAATAAATCCTGCTAGGGGGCCACAAAGCCACATGAGAGAAGACATGGTATGCGATAGACCAAGTGTCTGCACCGATACAGGTGAGATGGAAAAGAACATCAATGAGAATACAAAATCTTGAGTATATCGTATTCAAAATATTGAATATCTTATATAAAAGTGAGAACTGTATAAACACGTATCTACTGACATGTCTAGATCATGCAAGTTGATTCCAGTAAAAAATGAATCAGCTTGTATTTCCACCCAATATTTTTTTGCGTTTTGCGAAACCCCCAATAAGTTTCTGAATTTTTGCAACAAAACCCCATCAATTAGAACCAAAAAACAACATAAATGGGTATTTTGAAACTTATTGGGGGTTTAGTGAAATTTACCCAAAAGATTGGGGTTTTTCTGCAAAAGTTATAGGGGGTATAATGCGATTTTGAAAGTTACCGGGGGTATGCACAAAATGCTGAAAGTTCCTGGGGGTTATTGTAATTTACCCAATAATGCAACATGCTTTAGTTGAATATAGCATGTTAATTTTTATCATGTTTTTGGCTAATTGTATATATATTTTTTTTTTTTTTTTTGCTAATTTTCAGTTCTTTAACACTATAGTTAATGTTCAATGTTTTTTTTTGGTGGCCAAACCAAAGATCAAGATGAGCCTTCTTAGATTAAAATAAAAATAAAGTACAAAACATGGCATCTAATTCATAAGAATCATGTCCAGAGCTATAAAAGCAATAAAGAAAGTCGAATATTACGAAGGAAACAGAAATTCGTGACTTGAGACTTCCAAAGCTTGAAAGCGTCAAGCAAAGCACTATAAATGTCAATTGTGAAGAATCCAAATGTGGATATCAGATGTAAGCAATCAAATGTTTAATAACAAAATTTTAATGCCTAAAAACACATATTTATACAGCTGGTTATAAAATATTTGAAGTGCATGCTAATGTATTTGAACTAGATGCACATTTGGGTTACATAAGTCATGTTTGACCAGTATAACACATTTTCTCTAGGTATAACATATTCAGACTTAAAATACCATATGTATAACATATTCACAGAACTCCCTTGTACATTAGGGGTTTTTCCACAGGAACTCTTGGGCTTTGGTTGGCTCACATAACTACCCTAAAATTTCAAATTTTCCCAATGAACCCTTTTAGCGGTGTTAATAATTTCGTAAAAAGATAAAAATATGCCTTTGAAGTTAAATCCTAATTTATAAAGAACAAAATCCATTATTACCCTAAGTTATAGACGGCTTTCTAAGTAACCACTAAGTTTTTATCTTTTGCAAATCAACCCTCAACTTTTCATTCAATCTTCTCTCTTAGACCATCGCCATGAAATCTCAATGGAGCAGGACTATTGTTGCCATATTGTGATGGTCTTTTGGAGGGAAACTCCTTAATTTGTACAGGAATAGACTAGTTATATTTCTGATCAGTTACTTATCAGTCAGTAACACACATTTTATTGAATGTTCACGGCCATAGTCTACGAAAGAAGACAGAATGAAAAGTTGAGGGATGATTTTGCAAAAATTAAATCGCAGTATCCACTTAGAAAGGTGGTCCATAACAAAGAAAGAATGTAAATGCAGGGGTATATGGGGGCATGTGTCTTCATAAATTTGCAAAAAGATTTAGCATTTGTCAAGTAGCATCCTTTCAGAACACCCCCTAGTGGGGGCTAACACTAGGGGTGTGTAAATGGTCGGTTTGGTCG
Source organism: Asparagus kiusianus (assembly GCA_022839385.1). Taxonomy (NCBI): domain Eukaryota; kingdom Viridiplantae; phylum Streptophyta; class Magnoliopsida; order Asparagales; family Asparagaceae; genus Asparagus; species Asparagus kiusianus. Next base: position 27,988 of record BQKN01062825.1, on the reverse strand, counting down.
GTTTTTGGTCAAATTTTGTAAACCGAACCGAACCACTTATAATTCAAAACTGAACTGAACCGCTTAAGTCTGTTCGGTGTGGTTCGATTTGGTTTGTTCGGTTTCGATTTGGTTGTGACGTATTCAAATTGAGGAGATTTTATTTCATGGTAGGTGGACTGTTAGTTGACATAAAATTATAAAAAAAGGAAAAATGCTTCCAGCCCCCAAAAGCTAAGAAAACGTGCTCCCCCCCTCCCCACAAGACTTTGTCAACGGGTGTTTTGCCCCAAAAAATAAAGATTTTGTTCTCTGAGCCCCCAAAACACAAAACCCAAGAGATTAAATATGTGAAGACCATAATACCCTTCTCTCTCTCTTTTTATCATGATGTACTGAGATGATAGTTGAAATGATTGATGAGGATTATTTTATTATTTTCGTATTTTATTATTTTCGTTGTTGATGAGGGGAACTAACTGTTTGTATTGGGATATTGTTAAAGTTACGGATTAATTATTAAGGTTACGAGTTAATTGTTAAGGTTACGGGTCAATTGTTAAGGTTATGGATCCCTTCTCTCTCTCTCTCTCTCTCTCTATATATATATATATATATATATATATATATATATCATGATGTTACTGTGATGATGTTAAAATAATTAAAGGGGATTGTTATTTTATTATTTTTGTTTTTTATTATTATCGTTGTTGATGAGGAAACTAATTGTTTTTGTTTGTATTGGGAGATTGTTAAGGTTACATGTTAATTATTAAGGTTGGGTTAATTGCTAATGTTACAGGTCAGTTGCTAAGATTATGGATCGGTTGTTAAGGTTACGGGTCGGTTGTGAATGTTACACGTTGGGATATATATGTATATATATTTTGAGTGGAATGAATATTTTGGGTCACTTGGCCTAGTTGTAAAGTTTGGGAGTTTGGACAAAGAGGTTAGGGTTTCAAACCTCTACAGCCATAATATTTTTAGAATATTCGTTGTTAAGGATAATGGTTTGTTGTTAAGGTTACGGGTTTGTTGTTAAGCATATGTGTTGGTTGTGAATGTTACGCTTTGGTTGAGAAGTTAACCTACACAACAAACCCGTAACCTTAACAACCAACCTGTAAGCTTCACAACCAACCATTAACCTTTACAACCAACCATTATCCTTAACAACGAATATCCTAAAAACTCGTAACGGGTTGGTTGTGAAGGTTACGGGTTTGTTGTTAAGGTTACGAGTTTGTTGTGTATGTTAACTTCACAACCAAAGCGTATTCATAACCAACGCATATCCTTAACAACAAACTCGTAACCTTAACAACCAACCCGTAACCTTCACAATCAACCATTATATAAAACCCCAAAAATTTGAATATTTTATGATAAATAATGATAAATATGTTATATGGTAAAAAATAATATATTTTCATGTTGAAATCCTCGTGTTGGACTATAATTCATTGAAGTCTTCGTGTTGGACTATAATCTATTGAAGTCCTCGTGTTGGACTATAATCCATTGACGTCCTCGTGTTGGACTATAATCCATTACAGTCCTCGTGTTGGACTTTAAGTTTTTGCAGTTCATGTTGGACATTTACCTATTTCAGTCCACGAGTTAGACACGTATTTGACATCTGACAGGTCATTGATATTATGGTTGGAGATGGAGCTATATTTATTTATTGCTCCATGCTGTAGTTTTTTGGGATTTGGTATTTAGGTATTTACAATTTGAGCTAACGGGAGACGTACATATGCTCGTGTTGTAAATTTCTAAATATCAAACCACCATTTTATTTCGGAGTAAATGATTGACTATCTATATGTATTAACAGCTATTTTTCTTTCTTCTAGCCCTTCCCCCTGGGATTGGTTGAGATGTTACTCTCTAGCGCTTGACGCTCGTTGTTTTCCCCTTTTCAGGTAACGAGCCGGGTGTACGGAGAGCCGTAGGTTGATGGATTACTTTAGCAGTTATTTATCTATATTGTTAGTAGTTTATGTCAGAACTCCACAGTAGATGTGTTTATGAATATTTGAGTTATCATTCTAGTTTTGTAAAGGCGATGTGACTAAATGTCATTTCATTTGATTTCCTATGTCGAGACACTTGTATTCAGACATATATTATTTCTCTCAGAGATTTATCTATTTATTTCAGTGGTGATGATTTCTTCAGAATATCTGTCGTTTAGTATTTCTTCTGTATATTTTCTCTAGCCTATTATGTACCTATACATGTTGTTAATTCTACTAGATAGATAATAATTATGATGGTAAAACATGCTATTGCACGATGTAGTGCATTGCAGGTTTGACATTCTTGGTTTCACCTTGGACTGCAGTATTGTTGAAACCAGGGGCGTCACACATTATCCTTAACAACGAATATTCTAAAAATATTGTGGCTATAGGGGTTTGAACCCCTAACCTCTTATCCAAACTCCCAAACTTTACCACTAGGCCAAGTGACCTAAAGTATTCATTTCACTCAAAATATATATACATATATATCCCAACGTGTAACCTTCACAACCAACCTGTAACCTAAACAACCGACCCATAACCTTAACAACTAACCCGTAACCTTAACAACGATCCATAACCTTAACAACTGACCTGTAACATTAGCAATTAACCCGTAACCTTAATAATTAACTCGTAACCTTAACAATCTTTCAATACAAACAAAAATAATTAGTTTCCTCATCAACAAAGAAAATAATAAAAAATAAAAATAATAAAATAACAATCCCCTTCAATCATTTCAACACCATCACAGTAACATCATGATAAAGAGAGAGAGAGAGAGAGAGAGAGAGAGAGAGAGAGAGAGAGAGAGAAGGAATCCATAACCTTAATAATTGACCTGTAACATTAACAATTAACCCGTAACTTTAACAATCTCCCAATACAAACAGTTAGTTCCCCTCATCAATAACAAAAATAATAAGAAACAAAAATAATAAAATAATCCACATCAATCATTTCAACTATCATCTCAGTACATCATGATAAAGAGAGAGAGAGAGAGAGAAATGATATTATGGTCTTCACATATTTTAATCTATTGTGTTTTGTGTTTTGAGGGTTCAAAGAATAAAATCTTTATTTTTGGGGGCAAAACACCTGTTGACAAAGTCTTAGGGGGAGCACGTTTTCTTGGCTTTTAGGGGCTGGAAGCATTTTTTCCTAAAAAAATTATCCATGCTTAATTATTTACTATACAACTTTTATTTTGCTCTGTTAATAATCAAGAGCAAATACCTTCTTTCAATTTTTGCTATGAAAATTGGAACTGAACCTTGTTTCCATAAGCTGAAAGAGTAATGTGAATGCATAATATTAAAAAAGAAGATTGAGTATTTAGTTTCATGGCTTGTGAAATTAGCTATATGAAGCTTGACAATAATCAAATGCTATAGACAATAGCTTGTATGTGGCATGAAAATAATCAAATAAATTAGATAATTAGAATATCATTTACGAATGTCCAGAAACATGTTTGACAAGACAAAAAAATTAGTAAATCATGTTCTTGATAATGCCCAGAAAAATCTATCAGCTACTGCACAAAATCAAATTGAGAGTATTTGATAGTATCAAATAAAACACAAAAACAAGTTTAAAATCGATTATTTCTTCTAGCCTAGAGAAAATCAAAATTAGGGTTTTAACATCATCTTCAACTGGGGGTCTATTTCAAGGTAGAAGATGGGTCTTGAGAGGATGGTTTGGCTATGGTGATGGAAACCAACACAAGTAGAGAGTGATTTGCTAGATGAGACGTTTTAGAGTTGGACGAGATGTCGTCAATGGCCCAACTCTTTCAGTTGCTGAAGGGTGAGAGGAAAGAGAAAGGAAGATGAAACGTCAGAATCGATAGGGATTCAATCTAAACGGGTTCAAACTTAATGGGTATATGGGTAGCAAATCAATCATATTATGAATTTATTGCTTAAATACTCGGTTGGTTCGAGCGGTTTAGGTTGAAAACACTTCAACCAGACCCGGTTGTAACGGCCATAAACGACCATTTTTTGCCTTTTGACCAAATACCCCCAAAAACAGTAAAAATTTGAGAGTATTTTGGTCATTTATCTAGGGGGCTGTCTCTATAAATAGAAAGAGTTTTCATTTGTTTTTCTCATCCAAAACTCATATACTTCTCTCTAATACTCTCTTGTACTCTCTAATAATCGCTTTATCTCTCTAATTCTTTAATCAAATGGCTTCCTCATCTGATTATGAAGGGCCAAACCCAACTCCTGAAATGAGTCCTCCTACTACAGGAGGTACAACTACTACTCCTACTCCTATAGATGTTGATCCCGAATCCGATGGCGACGATTCTACTACACTAAGAGCTCCTAAAAGGCCGAGATCCGATGTGTGGAATTTTTTCGAGAAGATAGACGTCACCAGGGATGAGCATGGTAGGCTTCTCACCCAGAAGGCTAAATGTGCGTTGTGCGGCCATATTTTCTAAGTTCATCATAAGAGCGGCACCAACCACCTCAAACGCCATTTAGATAAACACAACAAAGGTCAGATGCCTCAAGGTAATATCCGACAATCTATGCTCTCCCAATCCCCATCTTCTGGTAGTCTTGGTAGTTATAACGTAGTCTGAGCCAAGAAATGTGTCATCAGGTTTATCATTTTTAAAAAATCTTCCTTTTAAATTAGTAGAAGATTATGAATTTGAAGATTTATTTACAGATGGTTTTTACCCCGCATTTATAAAACTTTCTCGTCAAACTTGTCAACGTGATATTTTAAAATATTATCAGGAGGAACAAGGAAAAATAATTTCTTATTTTCAAAGTTTAAACTGTAAATTTTCTTTAATTTCTGATATTTGGACATCTAAAGCACAAACTAGTTATTTATGTATCACAACACACTGGATTGATGAAAATTGGCAAATATTTAAAAGAGTTATTTATTTTATTACATTTGAAGAGTAGCATACTAGTATTAATATTGCAAATTTAATAATTGAAGAACTTACAAAATTAGAAATATCAGAAAGAATATTTTCTCTTTCACTAGATAATACAAATAATAATAATATAGCTGTTAATTATATCAAAACAATTCTGCTATTACCATGTCGTGGTGGTTTTTTTCATATTAGATGTGTCTGTCATATTTTAAATTTAATTGTTCAGAGTGTTTTTGGTGAAATTAAATCTATGATAGAAAATGTTAGGTTAGTAGCTTATGCTCATAATGCTTCTGAACAAAGAATTAAAAGATAAAAATAATTCAGTAAAAAAAATATATAAAACCCAGACTAATTCCAAAAGAAGTTGACCATAGGTGAAATTCCACATATGCAATGTTAAGTGTAGCAATAGAATATAAAAAATTATAAATAATTTTATTACCTTTTATACTTATAGTTCTAGCTCTGGTAGTGTGTATGGAATAACTAAAGATGAATGGACAGTTATAAATAATTTAAAAGAGATGTTATAAGTTTTTTATGATACTATAATGTTATTATCTGGCTGTTATTGTCCAACTATTACTTTAGCTGCTTTACGAGTTTTAAATATTCAAATTTTTTTAATAAATATCGTATGGATAACTATTTTGGAAATATAATTTTTTAAATAGAAAGTAAATTTAATAAATATTTTATGCCTATTCCTATTATTTTTGGTTTGGGTGTTCTTATTGATCAGTATTTGAAGGATATTGGCCTTTGAAATTTGTTACATTCATTGTATGGTAATATGATTATAGACAATGATGATGATCAAACCATTACTGCTACTACTCATCATAATACTATTAGAAATTATTTTCAAATATTATATGATGAGTACACAGTTAAATATGGTATAGCTACACATCAGTCTATAGCTTCTGCTTCTACGAGCTCAAGTCGGGGCAAAAGTGTAAGTTTTGATAGGTATACAATGATAGCTGAGCTAACTGGTGAATCTAGACTTGGATCATCAGCGGAGGTTTTTGAAATTGATCAATATTTAACTACATCTTTAGTTAAATGTCAAAATAATAGTTTAGCTATTTTGCAATGGTGGAAAGTATATGGAACAGTTTCATATTCTATATTTTCAATCATGGTTCATGACTTACTAACAGTGCAGGTTTCCACGGTAGCTTCGGAATCTGCCTTTAGCACAGTAGGATATTTGATCAACGACCACAGGACATCGTTAGATCTGTATACTATACAGACGGTCATGTGCTTACAAGATTGGTGGAGGTACGAGAAGAGAACGTAAGGCATCAATCGTATGGCTGGTATTGAAGATAAATTTGAAGAGTTGGGACTAGCAGATGGATATAAAGAGTAAACAATATTCATCAAATTATAATTTTTATTTCTTAGCTAAAAATTTGTAATAAATTATTTTTAAAATAGTTACAAATGATAGTGATATAGATAAGTAGGTGCCAACATAGTTGGGATGTACTTATCTATTGTGATGCGACGAATTCCAAAATAATTTTATAATTGCAAATGATTTATTGATTATTTATAAAAAAGTTATTTTATCATTTTAATTTGTATAATTTTTTGTATTTGTAATTTCAAATGACTAATAAATAGTAATATGATTTTTTATTAAAATTGTATTTAATTTTTAGTTATGTATTATTGAAAATTTACAAAGATAAAATAAAATTAAAGAAATTAAAAAACCTAAAAAGCCAGGCCGGTCCAGAGCCCAGCCCGCTTAGGCCCGGCCCAGTGACCCTCGGGCCCGGGTCTGGGCCTCAGTTTTGACCGGCCCGAGCCGGACCATTTGGACACCCCTAGTTTAAATGATGCTACACAAAAAAAGATAACTAGTGTTCAAACAAATAAATGAAAATAATAGTGTTCAAGTATATAAAAAAATAACTAGTGTTCGATCATATAAAAACTAATTTGTATACTTAAATAAGTAAATATTAAATATATTTTCTATTAAACATTTGACATAAACTATTTGAATGATTTAATATTAAACTTTTTTATTATTTAATATATTAAAATTTTAAATATCATATATATTTAATAATAATGTATTTAATATATTTCATATCTAATGTTTAAATAAAAACAAAAAGTATGTGATATATTATTAAACATTTATGAATTTAAGAAATATTAAATAATAAACATATATTATTTAATATTAAATATTAAACATATTAAATAATTAAATAATATTAAATATACTTCATTAATGAATCAAACAAATTTATAGAAGCTGATTAAAATATTTTAAAATTAAATACATTCAATGCTAAGATATATAATAAACTAGAAATATATAATTTTTTTAAATTAAATATATTTAATTTGAATTATATTAAACATTTAAATAAGTAAAAAGAAGAGGAGAGAGAAAATCCATAGATCACAATCCACCAAATTTAACCTTTACTTTCTCTTAAAAATTTACCATTAGAAATTGTAAAGTTGGATTGCAGTGTGGATTTTGAAATCCTAGTCTTAGTAATAATCCTAGACAACCAGTAACAACTTTAATTTAAATTCGAATCCTAGTTCCAATAACACATATTCAAATCCAAATTCTAGTCCTAAACCAATAATATCTTACATTCAAATCTAAAATTCTGATCTTAAACTGATAACACCATAAATTTAAATTCAAATTCTAATCCGAAATGAATAACACTCTAAATTGAAATTCAAGAAAAAATCTGAGTCCGAATTAATAATCCTCAGCCTGATCTAACTTTCAAATCTGAATATGCTAATATACCTATACATTCTCTCATAGACTCATATTAGATTTGTATCTGCAAAAAAGAGCAAATTCTTTTTTTTCTAAGAGACAGAATGAAGATCTTTTTGTCATTCTGTTCCTTTTCAGTCTCAAATTTAGCAGTGCTGCACAACATTATTTTACCAAGAATGTATTCGAGCTAAATCTGCAGACAAGATTGATTTTGAGATGGGTAAAACCCAAATTCAATAATTTTTTTTAATTATTTTCTTGGTTGAATTAGTAAATGAGATTTTATTGCGGGGTCATAACCGGAGCAAGACACATAGAATACAATACAATCCTTTCAGATCATAAACATATACACGATACAACATGTAAGAGTCATTATATGTCGGTAAAAACCATAATAAATTTGAAACGGAATTAGTTCAAAACCTGGACATAAGGGGTAAGGAGAGAAAGCTGCAGGGCCCACCCATATTGGACCCCGCCGGCGACCATGCACGCGAATATCAACCTCACTAAGCTTATCTGCCCCTCCTCCGCCTCCGCCTCCACATCGCCCTTGGCCACATTATTCTTCTCGATGCTCATCTCTTGTCCTCACCGCCGGTGACCTTACCTCATCCAATTTTAATAACTTTGGGCTCAAAATCCAAACAAGAAGGGGGAAGAATTTTTATGACACTAATTTGATCGAGAGAACAGCGGAGGGTTCCAACCTTGTCCGAAGTTTGCGCGGAGTTTATAAGCTGCCCGCGATGCGGTCTGCTGCTCCTTCGCTTCCCTTTAACTAAATTGTTACTGTTCCGGTGTCTTTGTCTGAGAAGCCACGTAGGCGATGCAGGTTAAGGCGAGGGGGGTTACTTTTTGTGAGGACAGTCGGAGAAAGAGGAGAGCGGTTAAATATGGTAGGTGCCGGACATTCTGCAACTTAGGTCCGTTATTTGCATGTTTTAATACTTATAAATGATTTTTTTTTCCCGACTTTATTAACTCAATTTCGGTGGCATTATTAATTAAATTAAGTTGGAACGTATTTTGCTGCTTTAGTTTGTTGAAGATTCTGGATCTGACTCGTTTACACTAGTTGAACACACGAGATTTGTCAAGCTAGAATTAGAGTTTATCACTGTAGGTACCGTTTGGCAAAGGGTTAAGTGAGGGGTTAAGGAGACTTAACCCCTTCTTAACCTGCCAAACACAACAAATCTATATAAGGGTTAAAGTGAGTTAACCCTCCATAATTTGTCAAACATAAAAAATATAGAAGGGTTAAGTTAACCCCTCTAGAGGGGTTAAAATGAGTTAACCCCTCAAAATGAGGGGTTTACTAATACTCCTATTTAGATGGAATAAGAGTTAACCCTTCTAATTATAAAGAAAATAGTCAAAATCATTGTTATTCTCAAACACTAAAACTGGTCGTAAGGGCTAAAATAAAACTTATTTAACGGGTTAATAATTTAGTCCTTCGGATTATCAAATAGGTTAAGTACATTAATCCTTCTCTTTAACCCCTCTTCATTAACCCTTTGCCAAACGGGGCCTACGTGATCTGATATGTCGGACTAACAAAAACACACACACATAAGTATGTGTGTGTGTGTGTGTTTGTGTGAGTTTGAGTGTGTGTATAGGACTAATAAACACATATATTAGATCACTGTAGTGATCTAAATCTAGGACTAATAAACACATATATCTACTAACACAAAGCATATTGATGATACAGCGGAGGAGCAACAAGTCGTGGCATATGTTTGCTAACAAAAAAGGGAGTTACCACGCACCATTAGAGCGTCTGACGTAGATCCAAGCAACAGAAGTTGGATAAGAGAGACAATATCTAATATGCATATTGATGATACAGCAGAGGAGAAACAAGTCGTGGCATATGTTTGCTAACAAAAAGGGGAGTTACCACACACCATTAGAGGGTCTGATGTAGATCCGAGCAGCAGAACTTGGATAAGAGAGACAACATCTAATATGCATGGGTGATTGTTAAGTTAGGGAACAAGTGGCGGCCAGAAGAGGAGTCGATACAGAATCTTGAATTCACCTCCTAATTGTGGAACTCTTTATTACTCTTAGCTTGGGGTGTTAAATGGGTGGGTTTGGGTATTAAATGGGCGATTCATAAATGGGCGGGCATATTTTACCCATTTATGGCCCATTTAACATTTTCTAAATGGGCGGGTTTTTGCCCGCCCATTTAATAAACGTGCTACTCATTTACCCATTTAACTGTAGCAGTTATGTATATAATACTTTTAGGGTGTTTTTTATAAATTTTAGGGGGCTTTTTGCAAACTTTTGGGGGCTTTTTACAAACCTTTTAGGGCTTTTTTTGTAATTTTTTGGGGCTTTTCGCTAACTTTTTGAGCATTTTTTGTAAATTTTTTTTTTTTTTTTTTTG
>BQKN01062825.1:0-17755 GCA_022839385.1 Asparagus kiusianus | reverse complement strand
ACAACCTTTTGAGGATTTTTTGTCCAAACTTTCTAGGAGTTTTTTTGCCCAAATAGAATCCTTCGAGAATTAGAAATAGAATTCTTATTCAACAAATGAGTCAAAAGAATTCTATTGAAAAATATACATATGATGTAATACATAATATATTAGGCTCTGTGTAACATACATATTTACAGTAAAGAACAAAAATGTAGAGTTTAATCCGAACTCCAAGAACTAAAACCAACAATTGTCACTCATGACCTGGTGCTAGGCTTATAATAAAATACTAACAAATACAACAATATATCACATAAGAACATGATACAAATCACATTGACACAAACTTTACATTACCATTGCTTAATTTTAGTTCATAAACAACTTCAACTAACTTTGCTTCCGAATACATTATCTTCATAGATCAATTTGGTAAAGTAATTTTACAAGACAACAACTTGATCAAAGACCTATAACTCTCAATGCAAACTAATCTCTTGGGCTGCTGAAAAATGCAAATATACTGTAACATCCTTTTTTATATGTTACTTAATGAAAAAAAACTACTCGATAACTAATTGACAACCTCCATAAACTCCACAACTAAACAAGAATAAATCACAATCATCCGCTCATGAGATCAAAGATGACATGGATCAATGGACGATGTATGTGACAAGGAGTGCAATAAGCATGAGCAAGTGAGCAGCCCCTTGATCAACCACCTTACCTGCAAAATATAATGGAACATGATATTCAAATTAGCAATCTAAGATAAAATATATAAATGATTTGCATATGAAATTACTATAGGGCTTAGCCATTTATTACCCTTAAACATTTTTATTAGCACTTAGAACTTTATTTGTCAAAAAGGAATTATCTCCATGTAATTTGTAGATGTCACATAGGTATCGCACGACATCAATATGTTGAAGAGAAATCCCATGAAATTTCAGTGTGAGACACTTTATTCTCTTGTACATTTTGAATTGCACCTCCTATAGTATACATAATAGCAGAGGGATAACTCTGTTTAAATATCAAGGGGTCTAAATTTGATATTTTTGAAATTTTTGATAATCGACTATCACCCTTTTTTAACTTTGATATTTTTTTATTATTCTATTTTGACAATTTGATATTTTAAAAATTTTCAAAATTTTCAATTTGAAGTTTATTTTGACAATTTGATGCATCAACGCCAAAATTTTGTTCCTAACTTTCCCATACTCAAAAAGGTGAAATTTAACAGAACAATTTGTTTCTCATTCACTTTTCTACATTAAATATTCCCAAAAAAAAGTTAATGTCAATTTGTTTAAGCGCGGTCAAAGTCAAATCGTTTTCTTTGTATCTAAAGCTAAAAAGATGAAACTACATAAAAAACACCATCAACAGTTACCGCCACCGTATCCCTCTCTTGCCCACTCCAATCATTAAATATTCATCAAAAATTTAGATAATTTTCAAGTCAAAATTAAACTTTTTCAATCCTCAAAACATTCCCTTTGTGTATAATCAGCATAGACTTTTCTAATACAAACATTCTCTTAACATCTTTCTGGCTGCTAGAAGGGGAAAAAATAAAATACAAATAAGCAGAACCTATATAATCGAATAAATCAAAGAGTCGCCTTTTATTGAGATATATGTGTAAAACCCAGATATAATTAAACAATAAAAAAATCAATCTTTTCAGAGATTAATTACAAAAAATTAATATTTACTCAATCGGAGCTACACTTAAATAAATTAAGAACAAAGCAGGTAGAGCTACTAGAATCAGAGAAACAAAAAGGGATCGTAGTGCTCAGAGCTCAATCCGATCAAAGTTATGAGCTTTTTCAATCTAATTCTGCACATAAGCAATCAAACAATCCAATTATTTGATCAAAGATTCTACAAACAAGAATAAATTATTTTGGTAAAGGGAGGCACGCATCAAGTAGCAATCTTTAGCTAAATTATTGTATAAATCTGTAAAAAAATTGCTAAGAAATTCAATTAAAAGAAGAATTTACTTCAATATCGTAATTTCCTCACCATTTTGGGGATTCGAGGGAACGTAAATGATCAAATGACAGAGTGCAAAGCCTGATTGATGAGAAAAGATAAGCTGGAGATGAAAAAGTTAAAACTCTTTTTCAAGTTTCGCGTCAAGGTCGAGGTCGAGATCGATTTGGAGGCGGAGGAGAGAAGATTGATTGGAGATGCAGGCTGAGGTAGAGGTTGAGATCTAGGGGTGAGCATGGTTCGGTTCAAACCAAAAAACTGACCGAACCGACCCGGAATTAGCAATTCGGTTCGGTTTTATTTGTATAACGGTTCGGGCCGGGTTGAAAATTTTTCAATCCGAACCGCCCGAACCCACCGAACTAATAAGTAACATACCTAATACCCATTAACCATCAAACAACACGACCCGTCCCTCAAATATCAACAACTCTAAACCCTAAAGTCTCAGCCGCCTCTTACTCTCCTTAGTTTATACCCTCAGCTCAAGCCCTAATCTATACTCGTCTCCCGCTTTGCGCTCTCCATCCTCCTCTTCTTAGGTCTAGGTTTCCTCGATCTCTCCCCAGCCCCGGACGCTGCTGTAAAGGACGTCGAGGTTAGGAATGGAGCCCTTCTGATCCTTCAGTGTGAGGTGAGATTCCTAGGGTTTTTATATGTTGGTAGAAATAGTTTGTTTATTTGATGCATTTTGATGATTAGGATGAGAAGGTAAGTGATAGATGAAATTGGGAATTTTTGTTTTTCTGATTGGTATGAATAAAATTGATCTTGCAGTTAGTTTCCTCTTTAGTTGGAGGTTTACGGGGATTGGAGGTCTGATTTTTGAGCTGTAGTTGTAAGTTTATGATTTTAGGGTGAGATTCTCAGGGTTTCATTGTTTTCTCATTGATTTTGTTGTCTTTGGGTTTGTATGGTAGGCAAAAAGAGTTGGTTTATTTTGTTCGGTTTCATGGTTGGGAAGGGAAGGTAAATGATTGATGAATTGGGTGATTATGAGGGGCTTTGATTGGTGGAAGGATTGATTTCTGGAGTTAGTTTCCTTATCGAGTAAAAAGAGTAAATTTTACTTTATTTTTTTCATGTGAAATTTTTTGTTAGGGAGACAGCTAGGTTTTGTTTGAGAGCTGGTCTAATTATCTTCGTGTGGTGAATTTTGGGGTTTACTTTTTGTTTTATCGATTATAGTGTTATAGGACAGGCTTGCAAGCTACAGAATATGTGCTGCTAATAGTTAATATGCTATTATGATGTGGCTTTAGCTTTATTCAATGCGTTTTAGTATATTCTACAGGTTTCCGAACATGCATTCTCCTTCTCTCCTATTAATGCTGAGAATGCTCCTGCAAGGCTACCTTTCCAGATATTTTTTGTTGGAATGACAATGAAAGCAAGCCATGTGCTTTAGTTCTTTCTTAGGCTTGCTTTTGTTCTCTCTGTTTGGCTTATTATAATATCTTTTATTACATTTTGGATATAGCGTTTGACATTTGTGAATTGTGAGAAGCTTTGGTGAAGCCCAGGAATTTAGAATGCATCTAGAACCGAACAAACCGAACCGAACCGCACCAAACTGACTTGCAATGGTTCGATTCGGTTTTAAATTATATACGGTTCGGTTCCTTTGTTCAAAATTTGGTAAAAACTGACCCGAACCGAACCGTGCTTAGCCCTACTGAGATCGAGCAAAGATTGGGCTGAAATGTGACGCTCTTGGGTTCACACAAGACTGCAGTCTAAGGTGAAACCAGAGATGTTAAACCTGCCATGAACCCACACTGTGCATAAACACGTTTCACCAATCACATCAATATCCTCTAGTGGAACCAAATAGAAGTGCAGGTACAAAACAGGTAAAATAAAGGGAATAAATATAATAGACATTATATAGAAGAGATATCTCATAAATAAAAAGAATTATGTCTTAACTATAATACATCTGATATCTGAATAATGAAAATATCTCAACATGAATCAACTAAAAATCGTACTAAGGCACACTACCTTTATAATATGAATATGAAACTCTAATGTCTGAATGAAACTCAAAACTACAGTGGAGTCTCTATAAATAAAAATACGCGACGGCGACTATACCAGAACTCCGTCATCCTACAGCTCTCCGAAACTCCGAACAACCTGAAAAGTAATTTAAAAAAAATAACAATAAGAGCATCAGAGCGCTACAGCAAGATTACCTCCATCCGTCCCCAGGGGAAGGGCTGTCAGATGGAGTAAAGGCTCTATCTATTAAGCATAGTCTACCTAGATTCATTTTCCCTGTATCTAAGTGGGATTAATATTTAAAAACATACAACACGAGACGTAGTACGTCGAGCGAAATAATCCAAATAAGAAAACCCTCATATATATACCATATGTCTCAAATTGTAGTTATCTAAACATTAATACCGAACTAAGAAAAAACAATCTAATAAAACCAACATTTAGAAATCCATAACACGAGACTAGTACGTCGAGCGAAATAATCCAAACAAGGAAACTCTCATATATATACCATATGTCTCAAATTATAAATCCCTAAATACCAAACCCAAGATCTAATATAGGAACAATAATATAAAGAAGACAAACCCATCTCAGAACTCAAATACCATGACATGTCAAAACCCACATAAGTGTCGTGTCCAGCCTATGTAAGTGTAAGTATCATACTCAAGGTTTAAACAAGTGTCCAACACATAGACTAAGACTAGGTGTAGTGGATGCCCAACACATGGACTGCATATATAAATTATCCAACACATGGACTGAATAATGAATGTTCAACACATGGACTGAATATAATGAATGTCCAACACATGAACTGAATATGATGAATGTCCAACACATGGACTGTACATAATAATTACCCAACATATAGACTGAATGAAATGTATAGAAATCGATAAGATATATGAAAAGGATGTATATACACTAATTTCACACGTGTCTCGGTGTGCAAACCTAAACTCATGTCCGCAAGCCATCTCACATATGAAGATACATAACACAATATATTCATGCATATATGTGTAACATCAACCGGCTCAAAACTCCGCGAATGCATCTCAAAACGACGCAACACAGCTCCACAAAATGAGTAGGAAAACAGACATGACTTCTGTTAGTAAAACGAGCATATCCTTCTCTAGAAACACTATTTTTACAAATAATTTTTTGTTTTGAAAACTAAATTTGCACATCTTTCAAATGGCATAAGATTGGTTCAGTTTTAAGTTTATTTATTATCCCAAATCTCCAGTTAAATATTATAAATATGCAGCAGATTTTCTACAGGACATATTGTTAGTAAACATAACATATCTTTCTCCATACAAACTCTTTTTAAGAATGGTTTTCTGTTTTAGAAACTAGATACATATATCTTTCATTTAGAACTAGTTTGGTTAAATCTGGAATTTTTTTCTATCTTAAAATATCAGTTTAAAGATTATACAAGTGTTGTAGTTTTCTGCAGAAAATATATATATAGTACATCACTTAAATTCCTCATATATAAATAAAATTATGAATAACCTTAATGATCATGATCATGATACTATCATAAACAATAAAAAATAATTACTAATTTAGTATTGGTTTAAGATTTATTATCAAAAATCTAACTTTTAACACCTCAGGTTAAAATTAAAGCATGATAACACATATTCAACATCATATTAATCATCTACACTAGTTATTTAACTATGGGGATGGGTTTGGATGAAGATAATATTAGCTTAATCTCATGTGTAACCCTCTAAAATAAACAGCAAGCAATCCATGAGCACAAACCGCCCGTTCTCCCTCGTCACACGTTGATGATCTCGCCCTCGTGTCGGTATTTTGCTTCACAAAGCTCTCCAAACTCATAAGAATAAGATCTAGTGTTTTTAAGGGGAGAGGGTAGCTGCTAGGGTTCATAGATATGATAAAAAAAAGAGAATTTTTATGAAAACCATAGGTATTTATAGAAGTAAACCCGAAACAAACCTGTTTAACCCGAACCAGGAAACCTAGTTTGACTAGGAAAACAACCATCGGTATTTTGACCATAACTTTCACGTCTGACCTCAGAATGAGATGATATAAGATTTGTTAGAAAGCTTTCGAAGATACCTACAACTTTGGACTTTAAATTTTTCCAGATTCTAATTTCTTAAGTATGTAAAATGCATATACTTTTAACTAGTCGTTTTTCACAGATTTAGGCCCGTGCACGTGTGCATGATATCACTTCTATATTTATTCATATATATACATTGAATTGATCTCAAATCAATTCCTAGCATACTCAAATATTAATAAATATTATTTTTTTATAATGCAACATATTTATTATTTATTACAAAATATTTAAATTTTTGGGGTTTTACATTCTTCTACCCTTAAAAAAATTTCGTCCCCGAAATTCCGCAAACATATCTTAGATATTAATAATACATTACCATAAATCTTCAGATATAAAATATTAAAATATATACAGTTAATACTCTAGAATGCAAATATTCCCACTTAACCCCTAACTAAACGGAGCTAGTACGTCGGGCAAAAAATCCAAACAATAAACCCCCCATATATATACCATGTGTTTCGAATGATTAGAAGTTAAATGTTAACACCTCATTCTAGCGTTAAATATAAATATGACCATATGGGTAATCATGAACACTAATCAAAAATCAATCAACTTATCTGTTCAAACAGGTGCGGGTAGTCGCGATGCATAACATCTTCGCCCTCCCAAGACTTTTCCTCGATATCTGTACTTAACTATCTAGAATGCAAATACTCCCACTTAACCCCTAACTAAGTGGAACAAGTTCGTCAGATGAAAAATCCAAGCAAGAAACCCCCATATATATACCATATGTTCCGAATAATTAGGAGCTAAGTGCTAATACCACCATTCTAGCGTTAAGTATAGATATGAGCATATAGATAATCATAAACATAGACAAATCATATCCAAACAATTTACTTGCTCAAATAGGTGCAAGTAAATAGGTGCAAGTCATCGCGATGCATATCCTCATCGCGCCCCTAGAAACTTCCTCAGCTCCTTTCCGATTTCATTGAACTTTAACTAAATATATCACTTTGTTTCTAAGTCTCTTACCTCCTTGGCAAGAATACACACAGGAATAACAATAATAGTTATATCATCAAGAATCTCAACCTCTGGCGTGTCTAACACTCGCTGGTGCTCCTCCTCATGTAGATTCTTCTTAAGTATCGAAACATAGAAGATATCGTGTATACTCGACATTGATGCTAGAAGATCTAGCCGATATGAAACGGCTCCAAAGCGCTCCACTCTCCTGAATGGACCAATATACCTCAGGAAAAAGCTTCATCCGTCTACCAAATCATTGAACTTCCTTCATTGGTGATATTTTTAATAATACATAGTCCCTAACCTAAAACTCTAATGGTCATCGTCTCTGATCTGCATAACTTTTTCGACGACTCTGAGCTGAAAAATGCGCTCCTGAATTATTGCTACTTTTTCTATAGTCTGTCTCACTAACTCCGGTCTAAGCAATAGGTTGTTCTTTGGTTCTGCCCCTAGGTGATCTACAAGGCCTCCCGTACAACGCCTCATACGGTGTCATACCAATTGTTACTTGATAACTGTTGCTATAAGCGAATTCAATCAATGGATGTGGTCCTCCCAACTGCCCTGAAAATCTATAACATAAGCCCGTAACATATCCTCCAACCCTTAATTGACTCTCTCTATTTGTCCATCTGTTTGTGGGTGAAAACCATAAGAATACAACAACTGGCTACCAGAAGAAATTTGGAAGCTCCTCCAAAAGTGCGAAGTGAAAACTAAGGCTCGGTTTGATAAAATCTTCTCTGGAACTCTATGTAATCTAATTTTCTCCTGGATAAATATCCTCACATAAGTCTCTGATCTAAAATCAAACTGGCTGAGGGTGTAAAGATCTCCGTACAACGAGCATCTCAAAGTTAAAATCCGATGTCGATACCTCCTGCTCAACGTGTTTGCCACAATATTGCCTTCCCCGGATGATACTAAATCGCGAACTCATAACCATTAATAAACTCAACTCATCGTCATTGTCTTTGATTTAGTTCCTTCTGAGAAAAAGACATTTCAAGCTCTGGTGATACGGAAAAAAATATCTCGAATTGCATTCCATACGAGTAATGTCTCCATGTTTTCGCTAGCCCTAAGTCGTGCGTGAGATAGTTCTGCTCATGCATCCTTAACTATCATTAAATATATTCTACTACTCTTTGGGTCTGTATCAAAATACCCCTAGACCCGATAATGGTGCATTTGTGTAGACGGCAAAGATCTTATTACTGCTCGAAAACTTAGTCTTCAAAGTCTTAAAGGCCTCCTGGCACTTTGTGCCCTAAACAAACTGTACACCCTTCTTTGTAAAACGTGTAAGTGGTGTCGCAAATTTTTGAGAAGTCCTGAATGAACTTTCTATAATAGCCTGCTAATCCCAGGAAACTATGAATCTCTGTAACCGTCTTCGGCGGCTCTCAATTTAGTATGACATCCACCTTAGCTGGGTCTACTGCAATACCCTCCTGACTAATAACATGGCCCAAAAATCTGACTTCAGAAAGTCAAAACTCATACTTGCTAAACTTGCGTACAAGTGATGCTCCCGCAATGTCTGCAATGCCAAACGAAGATGTTGCTCGTGCTCTGCCTCCGATCTTGAATATATAAGGATGTCATTAATAAAAATAATCACGAACTAGTCCAAGTATGGATGGAAAATCCGGTTCATCAAATCCATAAATACCGTGGGTGCATTGGTCAGACCAAATGATATGACAAGGAAATCGAAAGACCCATATCGAGTCAGAAAAGCGGTCTTGGGAATATCCATCTCCCGAACCCGCAACTAATGATAGCTAGAACAAAGATCAATCTTAGAGAAATGATGTGCTCCCTACAACTGGTCGAATAAGTCGTTAATCCTTAGTAATGGGTACCTGTTTCGGATAGCAACCTTGTTCAACTCACGAAAATTTATACATAGGCGCATACCATAGTCCTTATTCTTCACGAAAAGGACCGACGCTCCTTACGGAGAATAACTCTAATGAATAAAACTCTGAGATAATGACTCATCTAACTGGGTCTGTAGCTCACTCATCTCAGCAGGTACTATACGATAGGGTGCTCAGGATATTAGTGTCATACATAGCTACAACTCGATGCAAAAAAAACTCAACCTCTCTTACTAGAGGTAAACCTGGTATGTCCTGAAAGACATCCTGTTACTCTGAGACGACTCACGTGTTGCTCAAATCGGCACCACGATCCCGTAGTATCACCTCCTCGATGTACGCCATAAATAACTCCACAAACTGATTACACTGTGAGGTTGCTACTATCAACTCAGACCCATTGGATGCTCGCAAACTGACTATTTTAACAAAACAGTCGATACTAACATAAATCATGATAGGATGATAGCCAATTCATACCAAGAATGACGTCGAACACCGACATCTGTAAATCGATTAGATCTATGATAAACTCGGACTCGTCTAGACTGATGACACATCTCCTATGGCCACTCCCTGATAGGGACACATCCTCTAAAGGAGTAGAAACGAATAACGATATATCTAAAGGATGTGAAACTAGCTAAAACCTATCCATGAATGTAAGAGAGATAAAGAATGAGAAACTTCTGAATCGAACAAGATCCAAGCTGGAAAAGAATAATCACTAAGAAAGCTCCGCTCGCACCATGATCACGCGGTACGATTGTATAAACTCTGCCAGTAGCTGGTGACTGCTATCTTACTGGAGGTAGAATTTATGAAACTATCTATCCCTTAGGAACTTCCTAGATAGCGCGAATCTGGCCTGTTAATCCCTCTATCCTCGGAAGGGCAGGTGGTGCCTTGATCTTCTGCTACTGGCCGTAACCGTGGCCCTACGACTGTTGACCCTGACCACTGATCTACTGGTGGTAATGAAAATCCTTACCCCATTGTTGGATTCCTCCCAGTCTTGCAAAAAGGTTTATTGTCCTTACCCTGGTCTCCAGACAATCCTGCTTCTAAAATTAACTCTTAGTACGTCTCTCCGCTCCAATCGGGTTAGGTCTAGCTGCTTTTCGAAATAGTAGATGAAATCCTTCTATGAAATTGACATTCGCTGCTCTGACATAACTAAAAATCGGTGCTATCTTTCGGCGTCATCTTTTAAGCTAAATATAACTAATCTCCGCTTATGTACTAAGTCAACATTAAGTAATTCTAAAAGTATTTCCTACATATTTCCTCCATTTATAGGTTGTAACTGAATCCGATGTGCCCTAAAATTTTTATGCTCCCAACTTCTAATATCCTCCCCAATCTTACCGAGCCAAGCTTCCTGCTCTGCGACTCTATTAATAGTTGGATGTGGCGATGGTGAGACCTTCGGCATTACCTCTTCAATAGGTACGGTTGGTACAACTGGTGGTGGAACTTCAGAGAGTAAAATCTTACTTGTTACTCACTCCTCGACTGTTGCTAGTCTCTGCTTCTGTAATCGGTGTTATCAAGTCGACCAGATATTGTGGAGCCTGTTGTGGCTCGGGCTCTACTTGCGCAGCTTCCAGGTACAAGCTTTACCTCGACCACGTCCTCGTTCTAATGTTTAAAATACAAGAGGAGAGCTTATTTGAGACAGTAAGTGAGATCCTAATCATAAATAACATAACATATACCAATAGGAAAAATCGTATCATTTATCATTCATGTATTTACTTTTCAATCAAAGTAAGTTAGTTATCACCAAAATAAATAAATAAATAAATTTTTGAATATACATATATAACGTCCTCACTCATTCTAAGAATTCTTATCGGACTCTATATATGATTCCTAGGAAACTCTATCCGAGCTCCACGACGCGACACAGGAATGATCCTAGGATACTGAAACTAGAACTCTAATACCAACTGTGATGCCCTTGGGTTCACACAAGGCTACAGTCCAAGATAAAAACCAGAGATGTCAAACCTGCCATGCACCCACACTGTGCATAAATACGTTTCACCAATCATGTAATATTCTTTAGTAGAACCAAATAGAAGTGCTGATACAAAACAGGCAAAATAAAGAGAATAAATGTAATAGACATGATATAGAAGAGATATCTCATAAATAAAAAGAATCATGTCTCAACTATAATACATCTGATATCTAAATAATGAAAATACCTCAACATGAATCAACTAAAAATCATACTATGGCACACTGCCTTTATAATATGAATATGAAGCTCTAATGTCTAAATGAAACTCAAAACTACAGTGGAATCTCTACAAGTAAAATTACGCGACGGCGATTATGCCAGAACTCTGTCACCCTGCGGCTCTCCGAAACTCTGAACAACCTGAAAAGTTATTTAAAAGAAAAAGAATAACAACAAGAGCGTCAGAGCGCTACAGCAAGATTACCTCCATCCGCCCCCAGGGGAAGGGCTGCCAGATGGAGTGAAAGCTCTATCTATTAAGCATAGTCTATTAAGCATAGTCTACCTAGATTCATTTTCCCATATCTAAGTGGGATTAACATTTAGAAACCTACAACACGAGACATAGTACATCGAGCAAAATAATCCAAATAAGGAAACCCTCATATATATACTATATATCTCAAATTGTAGATATCTAAACATTAATACCAAACTAAGAAAAGACAATCTAATAAAACCAACAATTAGAAATCCATAACACGAGACTGGTACGTCAAGTGAAATAATCCAAATAAGAAAACCCTCATATATATAACATATGTCTCAAATTGTAAATCCCTAAATACCAAACCTAAGATCTAATACAGGAACAATAATATAAAGAAGACAAACCCATCTCAGAACTCAAATACCATGACATGTCAAAACCCACGTAAGTGTCGTGTCCAGCCTATGTAAGTGTAAGTGTCATACTCAAGGTTTAAACAGGTGTCCAACACATGGACTAAGACTAGGTGTAGTGGATGCCCAACACATGGACTGTATATATAAATTGTCCAACACATGGACTGAAAAATAAATATCTAACACATGAACTAAATATAATGAATGTCCAACACATGGACTGAATATAATGAATATCCAACATATGGACTGTACATAATAATTGCCCAACACATGGACTGAATGAAATGTGTAGAAATCGATGAGATATATGAAAAGGATGCATATACACTAATTTCACACGTGTCTCGGTGTGCAAACCTAAACTCATGTCCGCAAGCCATCTCACATATGAAGATACATAACACAATATATTTATGCCTATATGTGTAATATCAAGTGGCTCAAAACTCCACGAATACATCTCAAAACGGTGCAACACAGCTCCACAAAACGAGTAGGAAAACAGACATGACTTCTGTTAGTAAAATGAGCATATCTTTCTCTAGAAATACTATTTTTACAAATGGTTTTCTGTTTTAAAAATTAGATTCACACATCTTTCAAATGGCATAAGGTTGGTTCAGTTTGGAGTTCATTTGTTATCACAAATCTCTAGTTAAACATTATACATATGCAGCCGATTTTCTGCAGGATATATTATTAGTAAACATAACATATCTTTCTCTATACAAACTCTTTTTAAGAATGATTTTCTGTTTTAGTAACTAGATACATATATCTTTCATTTGGAACTAGTTTGGTTAAATCTGGAATTTTTTTGCTATCTTAAAATATCAGTTAAAGATTATACAAGTGCTGTAGTTTTCAGCAAAAAATATATATTTAGTACATCACTTAAATTTCTCATATATAAATAAAATTATGAATAATCCTAATGATCATGATCATGATACTATCATAAATAGTAAGAAAAAATTACTAATCTAGCATTGGTTTAAGATTTATTATCAAAAATCAGACTTTTAACACCTCGGGTTAAAATTAAAGCATGAAAACACATATTCAATATCATATTAATCATCTACACTAGTTATTTAACTATGAGGATGTGTTTAGATAAAGATAATCTTACCTTAATCTCATGTGCAAGCCTTTGAAATAAACAGCAAGCAATCCATGAGCACAAACCACCAGTTCTCCCTCGTCACACGTTAATAATCTCGCCCTCGTGTCGGCATTTTGCTTCAAAAAGCTCTCCAAACTCATAAGAATAAGATCTAGGGTTTTTGAGGAAAGAGAGTGGCTGCTAGGGTTCATAGATATGATAAAAGAAGAGAATTTTCGTGAAAAACATATGTATTTATAGAGGCAAACCCGAAATAGACATGTTTGACCCGAACCAGGAAACCTAATCTGACTAGAAAAATAACTATCGGTATTTTGGCCATAACTTTCACGTCTGACCTCGGAATGAGGTGATATAAAATTTGTTAGAAATCTATTGAAGATAACTACAACTTTAGTTTTTTAAGTTTTTCCAGATTCCAACGTATTAAGTATATAAAATGCATATACTTTTAACTGGTCGTTTTTCCTAGATTTAGGCACGTGCACGTGTGCATAATATCACTTCTATATTCACACACACACACACACACACATATATATATATATATATATATTGAATTGATCTCAAATCAATTCTTAGCATACTCAAATATTAATAAATATTATTTTTTTATAATGCAACATATTTATTATTTATTATAAAATATTCAAATTTTTAGGGTTTTACATTCTTCTCTCTTTAAAAGAATTTCGTCCCCGAAATTTCGCAAACATATCTTAGAGGTTAATAATACATTACCATAAATCTTCATATGTAAAACATTGAAATATATATAGTTAATACTCTAGACTGCGAATATTCCCACTTAACCCACGTTGGGCAAAAAATCCAAACAAGGAACCCCCCATATATATACCATGTGTTCTGAATGATTAGAAGTTAAGTGTTAACACCTCATTCTAGCGTTAAATATAAATATGACCATATTGGTAATCATGAACACCAATCAAAAATCAATCAACTTATCTGTTCAAACAGGTGTGGGTAGTCGCGATGCATAACATCTTCGCGCTCCCAAGAATCTTCCTCGATATCTGTACTTAACTATCTAGAATGCAAATACTCACACCTAACCCCTAACTAAGCGGAACAAGTATGTCGGACAAAAAATCCAAACAAGGAACCCCCCATATATATACCATATGTTCCGAATAATTAGGAGCTAAGTGCTAATGCCATCATTCTAGCGTTAAGTATAGATATGAGCATATAGATAATCATAAACATAGACAAATTATATCCAAACAATTTACTTGCTCAAATAGGTGCAAGTCATCGCGATGCATATCCTCATCACGGCCCAAGAAAGCTTAGTTCCTTTTCGATTCCATTGAACTTTAACTAAAGGTATCACTTTGTTTCTAAGTCTCTTGTCCTCCTTGGCAAGAATACACACAGAAATTGCAATAATAGTTATATCATCAAGAATCTCAACCTCTAGCGTGTCTAACACTCGCTGCTGCTCCTCGTTATGTAGATGCTTCTTAAGTATCGAAACATGGAAGATATCGTGTATACTCGACATCGATGCTGGAAGATCTAGACGATATGAAATGGCTCCAAAGCGCTCCATTCTCCTGAATGGACCAATATACCTCAGGAAAAAGCTTCTCCCATCTACCAAATTGTTGAACTCTCTTCATTGGTGATATTTTCAATAATACATAGTCCCCAACCTGGAACTCTAATGGTCATCATCTCTGATCTGCATAACTCTTCTGATGACTCTAAGCTAAAAAATACGCTCATGAACTATTGCTACTTTTTCTATAGTCTGTCTCACTAACTTCGGTCTAAGCAATAGGTTGTCTTTTAGTTCTGCCCAGCAACTAGGAGATCTACAAGGCCTCCCGTACAACGTCTCATATGTTACCATACCAATTATTACTTGATAACTATTGTTATAAACGAATTCAATCAATGAATGTGGTCCTCCTAACTGCCCTGAAAATCTATAACACAAGCCCGCAATATATCCTCCAACCCTTAATTGACTCTCTTCATCTGTCCATTTGTTTGTGGGTGAAAACCACAAGAATACGACAACCGGCTACCGGAAGAATTCTGGAAGCTCCTCCAAAAGTGCGAAGTGAAAACTGAGCCTCGGTTTGATACAATCTTCTCTGGAACTCCATGTAATCTAATTTTCTCCTGGATGAATATCCTCCCATAAGTCTCTGGTCTAAAATCAAACTGGCTGAGGGTGTAAAGATCTCTGTACAATGAGCATCTCAAAGTTAAAATCTAATGTCGATGCTTCCTGATCAACGCGTCTGCCACAATGTTTACTTTCCCCGGATGATACTGAATCGCGAACTCATAACCATTAATAAACTCAACTCATCGTCACTGTCTTTGGTTTAGTTCCTTCTAAGAAAAAGACATTTCAAGCTCTGGTGATCCGGAAAAAAAAATCTCAAATTGCATTCCATACGAGTGATGTCTCCATGTTTTCGCTAGCCCCAAGTCGTGCGTGGGATAGTTCTGCTCATGCGTCCTTAACTATCATTAAATATATTCTACTACTCTTTGGGTCTGTATCAAAATACCCCTAGACCCGATAATGGTGCATTTATGTAGACGATAAAGGTCTTATTACTACTCGGAAACTTAGTCTTCAAAGGCTTAAAGGCCTCCTGGCACTTTGTGCCCTAAACAAACTGTACACCCTTCTTTGTAAAACGTGTAAGCGGTGTCGCAAATCTTTGAGAAATCCTGAATAAACTTCTTATAATATCCTGCTAATTCCAGGAAACTACGAATCTCTGTAACCGTCTTCAGCGGCTCTCAATCTAGTACAACATCCACCTTAGCTGGGTCTACTGCAATACCCTCCTGGCTAATAACATAGCCAAAAAATCTGACTTCAGAAAGTCAAAACTCGTACTTGTTGAACTTGCGTACAACTGATGCTCCCGCAATGTCTGTAATGCCAAACAAAGATGTTGCTCGTGCTCTGCCTCTGATCTCGAATATATAAGGATGTCATCAATATAAATGATCACGAACTAGTCCAAGTATGGACGAAAAACCCGGTTCATCAAATCCATGAATACCATGGGTGTATTGGTCAGACCAAATGGTATGATAAGGAAATCAAAAGACCCATATCGAGTCAGAAAGGCGGTCTTGGGAATATTCATCTCCCGAACCCGCAACTGATGATAGCCAAAACGAAGATCAATCTTAGAGAAATGATGTGCTCCCTACAGCTGGTCGAACAAGTTTTTCCAGATTCTAACTGCTTAAGTATGTAAAATACATATACTTTTTACTGGTCGTTTTTCCCAAATTTAGGTCTGTGCACGTGTGCATGATATCACTTCTATATTCACATATATACAATGAATTAATCTCAAATCAATTCCTAGCATACTCAAATATTAATAAATATTATTTTTTTATAATACAACATATTTATTATTTATTACAAAATATTCAAATTTTTGGGGTTTTACATGAAATCAACCGGAGATCGAGGTCGAGTCAAGGTCGAGGTCGAGAGGAGATCGAGGTTGAGTCCTGGCTGAGATCGAGCGGCGGTTGAGGCTATGGGTTTGAGAGGTAGTTGAGGCGGTTGAGGAGGAGGTGCAGGGGAGGGATTGGCATCGGAGGTTCTGATTTTGAGAGGCGATTGAGGTGGAGGAGGAGGAGGGATTAGGGTCGGGATCGAAGTCGATAAGAAGAGAAAGAGATGAGATTTAGGGGTTTTAGGTTTTGGTTTTGGGAAGACGGGTGGGCAATTGGGTGAATAGTTACCGCCCGTTTAATACCCGTTTAGGGTAGTTTGAGAGAAACCCGCCTGATTAGATCCATTTAACTAAATGGGTGGGTTTTGGGAGGGCCAAGTGACGGGCGTGCCAGGTAGGTAAATGGGCATGGGCAGAAATTACCTTCCATACTCTTAGCCTTCGCCATTTTAGCAGACACATACCTTGATGCGCTAAAGGCTGAAGTTATTCAACTTGTCAATGTTGATATCGGGCGATATCATCTTAAGCCCTTGATGGCTAATCTCATAACTCTCTCCAAAGTTACTTGTAAAATCTCATTTCCATTGAGTTGTATAATGATGGAGGTAGATATCACGACTCTGCTAGACTTAGTATCCCAAAAATCTTGGAACATCAGCCTTCAAACACTTCAAATTCTTACATGCCTGTTTCATCCAAAGTGTCCGATGGATATTTGTCTAGGTGTCTGGAGACATTCTTGAACTACAGAAAGCGACTCCCAAGCATTCAAAAAGACATATTAAAGACGCACGTCTAAGCGTCCAGAGATACTTGTCTAGGCCCCTGGGTGTACATTTGTTTAGGCATTTGGAGATGTTAGTTGAACTGAGAAAGAAAACAAGAAATTTTTTTTATATACATTCATCCATATGTCTACAGAAATCTGAAGATACATGTTGACAAAATCCTAGCAGTATATAAGCCAAGCCATTACACACACACGTGTGTGTATGTATGTATGTATGTATGTATGTATATATATATATATATATATATATGTATATTTATATAAATATGGGAGAAGTGTTTCTAAGGTGACGCATTAGATAATCATCTAAGGACGCGGGCTAAAATCACATGATTGAACTACATTGTGGATGATTTGCTCCGTTGAACTTGATCTACATATTCTAAAACCCCAACACACTAAGTTTGGGGTGAACCCGTCGTCGTTTGACCATTCATCCACTCGTACCAATTTTAACGGTTTCGAATGAGTAGAAGTTT
>BQKN01062824.1:70282-81968 GCA_022839385.1 Asparagus kiusianus | reverse complement strand
ATCTTGAACAATTTAGGATTCCGCACTTCGATTTGAAGATAGGTTCTATTTGACTTGGAGAGTGGCCTTGTTCTCTCATTTTCAAAAACTAATGTTTGTTTTGTCTTCTAACAAGATGATGAATACATATTTTTTTAGAAGGCGTGTGTTTTTTTAAAGATATGGTGATATCTGTTTTTCTAAGTGAGTAGGGTATTATCGGTCTTTCAACTTATATTTAACAGATTTTTTAACGGAGAGTTAAAAAAGACCCTTCTTCAATTCACAACGATAGATGGATAAAACCTATAGCTCTTACATTGGCTGCGAAATTATCATTCAAAAGTACAGCGGTTACAAATATGCTCCTAGTAAATTATCATCACATCATGTGCTATTTTGATAAAATTTTAATATGTTATGATTTTCATGCATCGTTAACCATTATAATTTTTTTTATTAATTAGTCTGTTAGAACAAGTGCACAATAAAGCTAAAATAATCATGAAGAACAAGCACGAGAATAAAGAACAAGCAATCGCAAATACAGAGATTTATGCGCTTCACCCAATTTTGGTTATGTCCACAGCAGAGGTGTTGGAAAAATTCCACTATCAAAAGAAAAAGAAGTGCAAAACATGGCAAAAGCCTAAACCCTCAAACTCTTCTTCTTCAACCCTCACTAAAAACCCTAATCTAAACTCTCTCTATTTTAATATATAAGAGACAATAATAGATCATGAAAGTGGTATCCAAAACTTAGTAGGAGTTGGAGATCAAAAGAAAAACAAACGACTGAGATTAAATCATTATAAATAGCAATTGGGTCGTAACCATCAATGATCAAACACGACCATTAATAATCTCCAGCAGTATATCGATGATTTCCTGTAGTTCATCGATGATTTAAAATCATATTTCTATTTTTCTCTGATTGTTTACTATAAACCCATCGATGATCAAAGTGACCATCGATGATCTCCTCTTAGCCATCGATAATCCATTGCCTATATTGAACAATCAAAGGGGTTTAAGGCATAATTTTAATAAATCTCCACATTGACTCAACAACTCGAATAAGTTCTCAATTTTCTCAATAGTGCACTGCTAACCCCTCTGCAAATGCACCCTACGACGCCTTAATATTCTTTGACATGAAGCAAGTCTAAGCAAAGGTTGAACTTGGCTACCGATAATGGCTTCGTCAATATATTTGTTAGATTATTTTTGATGGAAATCTACTTCAATACTACTTTATCTTCGTTAGCAATCTTTCTAATGAAGTGATATCAAACCTTAATATACTTTGATTTTGATTTGAAGACTGGATGCTTAGCCAAGTGAATTGCACTTTGGCTATCACAATGAACAAGAGTAATTTCTGCTCAACTCTCAATTCACCAAGAAAGCCTCTCAACCATATTGCTTCCTTCACGTCTTCTGTAGTGACCATGAACTCTACCTTTATATTAGACAATGCAATAGTAGGTTGTAATATTGACCTCTAGCAAATAGAATCTCCCGAAAGAGTAAAAATTTAACTTGTAGTTGATTTGCGCTTATCCAAATCACCCGCAAATCTAAATCAATATATCCAGTAGCAATGCAATTTGAGCCACTATCTCCATCAAATACAAAGACAACACCTGAAGTTCCCTTCAAGTATCTAAAAATCCATTTTACAGCTTTCCAGTGCTCTTTTTTGGGATTTGTCACATACTTACTAACAACACTGACTACTTGTGAAAGATCCGGTCGAGTACAAACCATCACATACATGATGTTGCCAACTACACTCGCATAATGTATCTGAGACATGTAGTTATGATCTGCATCCATGCTAGGCGATAATAATGCTGATAACCTGAAATGAGTTGCAAGAGGAGTGGTAACCATTTTTGAATTATGCGTATTGAAGTGAGCAAGGACTTTCTTAATGTAGTTTTTCTATGACAACCGCAAGTTCTTTTCTTTCCTATCTCCAAAAATTTCTATACTAAGAATTTTCTTTGTATCTCCTAGGTCCTTCATCTTAAATTCTTCACCAAGGAGAATCTTTAACCTATTCACCTCAGATTTATCTATAGCTGAGATCAACATATTGTCGACATATGATAGTAGATAAGTACAGGATTATCGTACAATCTTCCAAAGTAAACACGAGTGTCATATTTGCTCCTACTAAACCCACGACCGATTATGAAAGAATCAAATTTCCTATACCATTGACAAAAAGATTGCTTTAAGCTATATAGAGATTTCTTCAGCAAATGAACATGATCTTCTTTTCCTTTAATTACAAAATCCTAAGGTTGTTGTATAAAAATCTACTCTTTAAGTTCACCATGCAAGAAATATATTTTGACATCTATTTTCTCTAACTCCAATCATGTACTATTACCAGTGATAATAGAATACAAATGGAGGTGTGCTTAACAATAGGCAAGAAAATATCATTGTAATCAATACCTTCAACCTGACTGTAACCTTTTACAACCAGTCAGCCTTATATCTTGCATCTGAAGCACCTATAATGCCTACCTTTTTCTTGAATACCCACTTACAGCCAACGATTCTTTGTCCTTTCGAAGGAACTACTAGATCCCAAGTCTGATTTTTATGAAGAGATTCAATCTCCTCATTCATAATATTCAACCAATTTGCAGAATCATGTAATGAAGCAGCGTCTAAAAAACTTCTTGGTTCTCCTGCATTACCTATCTCTTGACTGCTTTCACATGACATGGCAGAATCTGCACATCTTCGAGATGGCGTTATTGTAGGTGTAAATTCCTGATTTTCCCGAGAATGGGGGATTTTGTTTGTATTGATAAGAAAGCTTATTACAAACTAAATCAATCTGAATTACAACAGAAGCAGAGGGAAGGCCCTCCTTGTTTAATCGTGGGGACTTTAAGGTAGCTACAGGATGCTTCGCTCGGTGCTCGTGCCGAGTCTGCTTCCCTTGGACGGTTCGACCGAGGTTGCTGGAGAGCTTCAGTACTCAGTAGAAGCTCGAGGTGAAGGAGTTCGTCTCTTCTGGCTCGCCGGCGATCGGAGCTCGGAGCTAGAAGATGGCGCTGTAATGCAGGGGTATGCAAAAAGCTTCTTCCTCTCTTGGTTGATCGATCAAGCTCTTGGTCTATTGGCCGATTTTCGATCTCGATCCCCTTTCAAGGTTGCTGAAAGAAGCCCTTAAATGGAAAGGAGGCAGTTTGACTGCTCCTTGAATTATGGGATGTGACCATACACTGTTCTAAGACATCCGACTGTCCCTTTATACAACAAGCGGTTGTTGGTGGGATGACGTGTTGTGTCACGTCGTGTAGGAGTAGGAAAGTCCCTCCTCGTACTCGTGACAGTGGCTGCCAGACACTCAAGTGGGTCTGGCCAGTTCCTTGAGCGCCGGTGGCTCTGACCTTTTGCTTGGAGTGAGGTAAGCTGCATTTATGTGGACGCCGATGGCTCTGGTAACTGTCCGCTCACTTGTGCGGCGAAGTACCGAGTGACCCTCCGGCGGTCCTGGGGTGTGGTGCCTCCTCCCCTCTCCCTATGTCTGAATAGGGATGGGAGAATGGACGTCTCGCGTCAGAGCTAGTTCCAGATAGCTTGCGGCGCGCCGACTTCTTCGGCTCTTCCTCTTAATGGGTGAGGTGACCCGTATTTATGAGTATGCAGGCCGGTCCGGTGCCTGTCTCGTTCGCTTGAGCCGCGGGTGGCCGTCTGACGGACCTAGGACACTGTACCCTCCTCCTCTCGCATCGTGGGAAGCAGGGAAGGGTTGTCCCTGGAAACCCGGCCTTCGGCTCACGTAGGCAGACGTGGCTCAAGTGGTTTCGGCAAATGAGGGCGGATTTGAGTACCTCCCTTGCGAGCGGATTTAGTTAGTGAAGGCGGATTCGCCTCGCTGGCGGATCCATGCGATTTGGCGGGTGCGGCCAATGTGGGGGTTCGTGTGCCAGCGAATCCACTTAGTGGCTACGGTAGGCTTTCCACCTAAGAGAGGGTGGTCCTGTTCTGTGGGCGAATTCGTTCGCTTAATCCGCCGCGGTAATTTTTACCGTCTACAGTTATCACTCTCTTTCCTCTACCTTTTGCAATATTATAAGTATCATATTCTGCTATAATGTATGTTTCTTCATCACTTTTAGGCAAACCAATAACTGGATGTTGAGTTAAACTATGAGAATCGGTCTGTAACGCCACCTTCTCTCCGGTACTCTTATGTGTAATGCCTGCATCAGAAGGAACAACAACAACATCTTTTTTTAGAAACAACATAGCAAACTCATGGAATATTATATTTTTTTCAATCATAAATTTAGGTGATTTAGGATGAGGGCACCACAACTAATATCTCTTCAGCCTAGAGGCATAACCAATAAAAATATATTCTTTTAGATCTAGATTCTAATTTATCCCAAACTACATGTGCATATGCAGGACAAGCAAATACTCTCAAATTAGAATAATCAGCAGAATGAACAGACCAAACCTCTTCAAGTGTCTTACAACCAATGAATGTGGATAAAGAGTGATTCACCAAATAACACTCCATGGATAGTGCTTCAGCCCAAAAGTCTTTTGACAAACCGGCATTCAACATCATGCAACAAGCTCTCCCAAGAAGAGTCATATTCATCCATTCTGCAAGGGTGTGTGTCGCACGGTCTGATGTCTAACTATACCCTCATCCTTGTAGAATTCAGCAAACTCCATTGAGCAAAATTCCAATCCGTTATCAGTGCTAAGCCTCTTAATTTTTTTATTAATCTACTTCTCAATAAATGTCTTCCACTATGTAAAATGCTTGAACATTTCATCCTCATATTTTAACATGTAAATCCAAAATTTTCTTGAGTAGTCACCGATGAATCTCAACATGTATCTAGCATCGCCCTTCGAAGGAACACACAAGGGATCCCACAAATTAAAATGGATGTAATTCAAAGTGCATTTGGTTCTCTACACAGCTATACTGAAACTGTCACGCTTTTGCTTACCAAGAACACAGTGCTCACAAAAATCCATCTTTCTAGTAATCTGACCATAAAGAAGTCCCCTCTTGCTAAGTATAGCCATGCCCCTCTCGCTCATATGATCAAATCTCATATGCCACAACTTGGTGGTGTCGGTATCTGACAACAATGATGTAGTAACTACAACAGCACCTCTAATTATATTTCCTTGAAAGATGTAGAGATTTCCTGATATTTTTGTTTTCATGATAATTAGATCACCTTTGAAAATTGTTAAAACTTCACCTTTAACTGAATACTTGCAGTCGTTAGTTTCAAGAGTGCCAAGAGAGATGATATTCCTCGTCAAATCTGGAACATGACGAACATTTGATAATATTCTCACAATACCATCATACATTCTAACTTCAATTATATCAATACCAAGCACTTTACAATAAGAATCGTTTCCCATAAGGACAACTCAATTTTTAACTGATTTGTAGGTAAAAAATCAATTTCTATTGGAGCATATGTAATAGGCAATCAGAGTCTAAGGTTTAATCATCATTGGATCTACACGAATTTGTAGCCAAGAGAATAAAGCTATCAGAATCATCCTCGACAATACTAGCCTCCGCAGAGTCTATTTTAACCTGATTTTTCTTCTTTTCTTTATTCTAAAGCCTTTAACACTCGTTCATGACATGACCTTTCTTCTTGCAATAGTCACAGAATTTGCTCTTAGTCTTCGACTATGATCTTGACTTGTTTTTATTGTTAAAATCACGCTCCATGTTTCTACCTTGAACATGTAGGGCTTGGACTTTACCATCACTGAATTCAGTCAACTCCTTATTTATCAACTCTTTTGAGAATAAAGATGATTTCATATCTTCCAACAAAATAGTATCTTTGTTGTATATCATAGTTTTCCTAAAGTGCTTGTAAGGGTGCAATACCAAACATAACAATAATAAAGACTGAACTTCATCTTCTACCTTTACATCTGCGTTCTTCAAATCCATAATAATAAAATTGAATTCATCAAGATGTGATTTACTAGATGTATCTTCTATCATGTGAAGTATAAACAATTTTTGTTTCAAGTGCATTTGGTTGGCGAGGGTTTTTGTCATGTAAAGATATTCCAATTTGAGCCATAAGCCTGCTACTATCTTCTCATGCACGATTTCCAGAAAAACCTCATTCGACAAACACAAATTGATTGAACTTAATGCATTTTCATCGATCCCCCACTTTTCATCATCTGCCATCAACACTAGCAACTTATCTTTTTTCCAACAAAGTCTTTTGTAATCCTTGTTGAACAAGAATAGCCCGCATCTTCACTTGTCATAGACCAAAATTGACATTATGAATAAACTTCTCGATCTTGTATTTTATAGACATCTTATTTGCGCATAAAACAAATCACAACCGAAGCTCTGATAGCACTGTGTTAGAACAAGTGCACAATAAAGTGGAAGTAATCACAAAGAACAAGCACGAGACTAAAGGACAAGCAATTGCAAACATAGAGATTTATGTAGTTTACTCAATTTAGATTACGTCTACGGTAGAGACGTCAGAGAAACTTCACTATCAAAAAAGAAAGAAGTACAAAACAAAGAGAAAGCCTAAACCCACAAACTCTCATTCTTCAACACTCGCTAAAAACCCTAATCTAAATTCTCTCTAGTTTAATATATAGGAGACGACAATAGATCAGAAAGGAGGTATCCAAAACTTGGTAGGAGTTGGAGATTAAAAGAAAAATGAATGTCTGAGATTAAACCATCAAAAACTACAATCAGTGCTGCAACCATCAATGGTCAAACATGACCATGGATGATCTCCTGCAGTCCATCGATGATTCCATGTAGTCCATTGACGATTCAAAATGTTATTTCAATTATTCTCCAATTTTTCATTGTAACCCATTGATGATTAAAGTGACCATCGATAATCTCCTCTTGACCATCGATGATCCATTGGCTGAATCGAACAATCAAAGGGTTTTGAGGCATAATTTCAACAAAGTCAAAATAATAAAAAATTACAAAGACAAGAGTTTTCTTGATATTATAAATTGGAGAGAATTTAAAATTTTAAGCAAGCTTAGGTTACTTTTAAAGGTTCAAATGAGGAGTTCTAAATAATAAATACTAAGACCTCCAATTATCATGTAATTGAGGGTAATATAGTCATAAATAAAAAAATTAACACTTAAATTCTGACAGATGTTAAAAAAGGACTAACTTCGTAACTAAAGTGTAGTACGAGGACTAAGATGACAAAAAAGAAACTGGAGGGACCAAGTTGAGAATGAGGCCCCGTACAGGGACAAAATTGGTCTTTTAGCCAAATATTATTGATGAATTTGTAACTTTTTTTTATTATTTATTAATTTGATATTTTCTCTTTTACTGATTTTTATAAAGAGGGATTATTGGTTCACTCATATCTCTCTTTGAAATATTAATAGAACACAAGATATTATAAAATCATATAACATGTAAAGACCTATAAAATTAAAAAACTTTCTTATTGTAAAAATATGCTCTGTGATTCGCAAAAAGCAAACAAATCCTTTTACACAAATTACCCAAAATATCATCTCAAACTCTCCTCGCTTTATCAAAAATTTCCTAATAATTAGAATGAAACTCTAATAGGTTTTAAGATTACTTTAGGAATAACATTTTGGACTCTTAAGATTATTTTATGGATATTTTAAAATTATACATACTTTTCTAATTAAGTTTACATTCTAATGCAAACATCACGAGCTAGAAGTTTAAGTGTATGGTTATTTTATATTAAATTAATATACACAAACCTTGTATCTCATCTAACAGTGATATTTTATTTAATTGCTTCATGTTGGTAGGTTTAACTCAATGTACTCTTTAGTTCCTAGTATATCTTTAAGTATATATGATAAAGCATAAGCGTAAGTTAACCTTGCCGACTAGGAAAATCTCCACAATTTCTATATCAAGGAGATATTTTGTTGTTGTAATCACAATGTAGAGCTGACTTTTTTTACATATTCCTTTTTAATATATTATAAAAAAGGAGGGATATTATAACAGGAAAGTTTGATGGTTAACTATCTAAGTCTGATTTTAAAATTTTTAAATAAAAGCTATCCAAGCGCTTACTCAGCAAGCCAAAATTTTCTTTTTTTCTTTTTATCTTAGAATAATATAAATAAATAGAAATACTATAAAAGATAGTCCAATGGTTAAACTATCTAATTTTAAATTTTAAATTTTAAAATAAAAGACATCCACCCCTTTCTTTTAAATTTCTTTTAAGTGTTAAATTATTTGAAGAAAAAGCTTCAGCTAAGATTATCTAATTTTCAATAACCATATATACTATAAGTCATTAGTATAAGTTATTTATATGTTTATATTCATAATAACTGATAATCATATTTTTATTACATTTTATACCCTTATTATCTATTTTATATGAATAAATATACAACTAATAATTATTTTTATCTTAATTTGTAGGTTAATGAAGAAATAATAAATAAAAGCCCAAAAGACTCTAATTTCTTATTTTGTAACCTTTTATTAAATTCTGGGATAAAGCCAAGTAGCCTATAGAAACCGGAGAAAATAAAAGTCCAATATGAAAAGAAATCATATTCAAAATGGTTGGCCGCAAGGAAATAACGATATCTCCCAATCCGGAAGGTGGAATTTAACATATAATATATGAAAATCACCTATCTCGATGAGACGAAGCCATCTATCAAGTCAAATTTTTGATACTAGTATCGATACCTATATCGATACTAGTATCAATACCAAATGTGAAGTTACAATTTAAAGGTTGAAATTGATTAACTTGGGAATTAAGTTTAATCTAAGGCTCTCATTCATTGCTATAGGCTATAAATAGGGGTAGAGAGTGAGAGGTTAAGGTGTGAAATATTTTGTAAAAACTCCATTTAGAGAGGAGGACTACTCTTAATTGAGAAGACATTTTAAATTATAACTTTTTATTGTGAAATAAGAAATATTTTCTCCTCTTTATATTTTTTTTCTTCTCTTTGTTTGATTATGAAGATAAAAGTGAGATGAAGATCAAGATCAAGATGAAGGTTTGCTATCACCTTGAGGCTAGAGCCCTCATGGGATGTAAATTTTCTCTTTGTTAATAAATTTATCTTACTTTCTTTTCTTGCTTAAATAGCCAAGAGGCTAGAACCATCTTGCATTAGATTTATTTTTATGCTTAATAGAGTAGATTTACCTTCATGTCTTTACTTTCTTGCTTTAAATTTTTGTATTTATTTCTTATAATTTATTTTATAGTTTAGATTTTATTTTCTTGCACTATTCGCCTTGAGGCTAGAACTTTCTTAGAATTAGTTTTTTTTATTTCTTTTTTCTTTTTTTTATTCGCCTTGAGGTTAGAACCCTCTAGGGAATTGCCTTTTTTTTAAAGATGTGGAATTAATACTTGTGGGAACTCTAAAAATTGCGTGAAACTAGCTAGTGGATTCAATTCTTGAATCCTCATATCTCTAATTGAATCCTTCATCTTTTACTTTCTTTATTTTCCTCTTTATTCTTGATTTTTCTCTTATTTGTTTCTTGATTTTATTTTCTTCATCATTCTTTCTTCTCTTTTGTTAATTTTGTTTACATTCACTCTTTATCACATCCACTCTTTATCTCTCCACTCTCAATCTTGTTTGTTTTCATTTACATACAATCACTCTCACACACACTCTCTCTCTCCACAATCACATTCACCACTCCTAATTGTCACGCACACAATATTAGAACCAATTTTAATTTTCTCATACAAACACCTTCCTCGTGGGATCTATAACTTTTTATACTATAACTTAATTGGTTGTGCACTTGCAACTCTAGATATATACTTTTATGTCCCATCAATAACTAGAGAACATATATAAAAAATAGAAAATAAGAAGCAACATTTCAAAAATAAAAAAAATCTGTTCGATTCAATTTAGACACATGCATATGCTTAAAGAAAAAACTGTAGAGACCAAAAAAATCAGATATAAAAAACATATCCTTGTGACCTTCTAAGCTAATGATGTGAGTATAGTTCCTGCTAGCCACTCCATATTACTTATTTTATATGTAAGGCTCACCCGTGTAAGCACGGACAAAATACTTGTGTTTGAAAATAATAATCTACTCGCTTTTTTTATCAGAAAAACTTTTAAACTTGCAATAAAGCTTAAGAGAGATACTTACATACCCTACCATATCAGCCTTTCAGATTGATAACACTATTTATGGGTTAAAAAACGAACTCGGGCAAGAATGTTTTTTATTTTTATTTTTTATTTTTACATGCTTTAGATACGTCATGGTAAGATTTGAACTCAAATTGCTCGATAATATGTGAAAGATGATTTTCATTATACCAGAACTCTGAAGTTGTTGAGTTTGAGGGATAAAGTTGCATACTCAAACATGAAGACAAGACTATAAATTAAGCTCAACACCAAGTATTTAATAAAAGATAGCGCCATTGCCAATTTAACTGATCATGTAATATCCATCATCTATGCATCATGAGAAAGAACCCAGAGCTGCATCATCCTTAGAACTCAGACAATCAACCATCGAGTAAAAAGAAGAATTGATTTTCCCCCCTTCTAGAAAATCTAGCTAATGCCTAAAAAAAGAGAATCTAGCTAATGCCTAAAAAAAGAGACAAGATCCCAACCTAAAAAATCTACTTTAATCTGCAGGCTGATAACTCCTATTGCTTTGTTATAGAGAAGGGAATGGCCTTTTTGTCTTTAGAC
This sequence comes from Asparagus kiusianus, assembly GCA_022839385.1. Lineage (NCBI taxonomy): Eukaryota > Viridiplantae > Streptophyta > Magnoliopsida > Asparagales > Asparagaceae > Asparagus > Asparagus kiusianus. The sequence goes on along the minus strand of BQKN01062824.1, from coordinate 71,213 downwards.
TCCATTGAGAGATGAGCCTGAGTTCGGACCAACAATCCACTATTTTAGTGGGATGGTAGGCGAACCCATATCTGACTTTGAATCTGAAGTCAAAGCTCAATAAGTTTGGTCTGAGTTTGAGTGTGCAAAAGGCTAAGTGAGGCACTGTTAAGTCCAAAGTTGATCTGTCTGAGCTGTCTCTATCCAAAAAGAGATAGAAAGAAAAAAGATAAAAACAAAATCTCATAATAACACCATAGGGTTTTGTTTAAAGATGATTCCTCACAAAAGGTAGCAAGAAATTCATCATTAAAACAACTCGTTACTTAATAGTGTGTTTGGGAGATGACTTAGGGAAGGGAAGGAAGGAGAAAAGTTCCCCTTTCTTTTCCCCTTCCTTCTCTTCCTCTTCATTACACACCAATTTGGGGTGTAAGATTTTGGCTCAAATTTCCCCTACATTCTCCTCCTCTACCCTCCTAAATGAAACTCCTAAACAATGTTAAAATTAGATTTCTCTTCCCCTCCCCCTCTCAACTCTCCATCCAAACAGGCCTTAGGAGTCCAGAAAATAGGCTATAAAGCCCAAACAGAAAGTGGCTAAGGGGAATGGAGGTTAATGACTTTTGACATACAAAATAAAGTTTATAGTCCATGCTTAAAGAAACAGCATTCAGGTAAAGAGATGTAGTGTGTTAGCTTTCACGGTAGCAAATATTCTTTATGTCGAGAAAGAAGCCTAGGTTCAGTTCTTTTTCCGTCGATTCATAATCAAACACCCTTTTTGCTTATTATTTTCTATTCAATTCATTCATTGACCTTGCCTAATTAGAAAAAATATGTACACGCCTACCGGTATTGAAAGATTGTCCTGAAAACATGTGATTTGAAAAATCTCGAACCAACACCATCAAATGAAGTAACTATATATATATATATATATATATATATA
>BQKN01062824.1:47697-65282 GCA_022839385.1 Asparagus kiusianus | reverse complement strand
ACACACACACACACACACACACACACACACACACACACACACACACACTTGGTATCCTTTATGAGTAGTGTTCACGACAAATAACTGCACTAAATAGCACAGTTAGCCTTATAGCACACAAGTTACTTTCTAAACATTTGCTGATGAGAAATATCTGATCTAAATCTTCAAGTCTTGAACGACGATGAAAAGAGTGGGGTGGGGTGTTCCAACCTCAATGATCGAGTTAAGAAATCCTCTGCCTAACCTATACATTAGCAATAGACATATGGCCTAACCTATCTAAGAGTTTATTATCCGAAACACATTCAAGAACAGTGAAGAAAAAGTAGAGTAGAAAAGGATGAAAGAATGATGACTTTAGTTAACTTCATACATAAACTTTTAGGTATTAGGTACTGAAATCATCCTTGAAACACCATTAATTAATAAAAGAACTTTCCAGTGAGAACCGCTGCTCTTGAATAGACCACATTGTCCTAAAAAAAAACAACCTAATTCTCATTTCTTCATACGTTTCTTTCTAATCAAGTAAATAGGAGACGCACACATCAAACAATGTTCGAAGAATCAAAAATTATGTGCATGATTACATCTTCATGAATAATGTTTGTCGGGTAACGCCCCCCCCCCCCCTCGAATAAAGCTGTCAGTTGTTCCAGAGTATCTTCTTTTTGTATGCAAGTTGACTTCAAGCCTCACCTCAAAGTACAGGACAAGAATACTCGTTACACATCATGAATGCCCATACCTAAAGGGTCTCCTATTCTATGATAAATGGATGATAAGTTTAAATGTTTCCAGAGAGGTTAAGGGGCTGTTTGGTTTGTGCATTAATCCTGATTCGTGTAATGAATTTAACAAAATTCATAATTAAAATCGTGCTAGTTAGTGAAGGATATTAAAGAGGATTTGTATAAGGGATAACATCCAATCAAATTTTGTTTGGTTGTACACGAATTTTGTTGAGAATATGTGACTAAATTCACAAATCCGATTGAAATCAACATAATTTTAGGGAATGCATTATTTTATGTGGCAACCCCAAATCCATGTATAAGAAATGTCAAACAACCATGTATTTGCTAAAAAGCCATTATTTTTAACTTATGGGTCCAATTTATTTAATCCAACGATGCAAAATGCATGGAAACAAACATCCCCTAAAAGGTCAGCAAAGAATCAATTTAGCGTCATAAATGGAGAAAATTATTATTCATTCTCCCCTACTATAAAAAAACTACTATGGGACTAAGGGGTTGTCTTGTTTGGGTTTTTCTATAGAATGGGGAATGAATGGGAATGAATATTATCAGAATTCTCAATAGTGATTTCATCATACTCCTATTCTTAAGTTTTGGTTCACTTCTATTTTATAGAACGTGCATTCTATAAAATGAAGAGTGAGGGGTTTTTTTTATGGAAACTCACATCCTCTTAGTTTTTGAGAGGAATTGGGTGGGAATACTGACAACCCCACTAATACACCTCACCCATTCTTATTTTTCTCTCACTCCTTTCTTTCAGTAGCTGAGAGATGGAAATCATTTAGGGTTTCTTCACCGCCTCATTTCCCTCTCCTCTCATTTCACCCGTCTCTTTTTTGCGCCTCACCCACATCCAGATAAAAGCCCTAGATAAATCTCTGCTGCAAAATCCCAAAAGTTTGTTCGAATGATGACAAATCTGAAATTACCCTAGGGGGGTGGGGGGTGAATAGGATAATGAGGCAATAAATATGCAATTAAAAATTGTCAATGCAACACATCAACCAAATTAAATGAAAAGGCAATAAATAGAGAGAGAGTTTAGAGAATAGTTAGCCAATGGTGACACACGATATGTTCACGAGGTTCGGTTCTCCGACATACGTCCCGACCACCTCTCCCGATGGTAAATAACACTATCACACTTAGTTTGGAAGCCGAACTTCTTCACAATGATCTCCTCTTGAGATCTTACAATCCACACAAGTGATCTACTCGAGATCAATCTCACCACACAATCACAATGGAAGAAGGAAAAACTCTCATAACATTCCTATGACAAGGATCAAGTGAAGAACAAGTAAAGCGCAAGGGTTGTGGAGTGTGAATGTGAGAAAAACAAAGATTTAAACACAATTGAGGATTAAGAAATGAGAGTTTGAGCTCAAGAACACTTAGAAAACCAAACTTAAGATTTTTTTTCTCTTGCTTAGTTGATTACTGAAGTGAAAAGAGAAATAGGGAATATATAGGAACCCCAAACAAAAGCCTAAAACCCAAACAAGTACCAAAATCCTGAAAAATCAGCTGGTACAAAAACTAGTCGTTATAGTAGATCCGGTCGACCGACTATTTGACCGTTGCATACTTATCAATCTAGAACTGGTTTGGTCGATCGACAATGATGTCTCGATCAACCGATCCTCAGCCATCGGTCGACCACACAAGGTAAATCGGTCGACCAAAGGTGACTGTCTGTAGGGTCATGAAAACAGCTCTCTGGTCGGTCGACCGAAAACATGCATATACATGAATTTGATATAATGACTTTGTAAACTAAAAATAAAATATCAAATAAATTCTAAAAATTATAAAACTTTAGAAAATGCTTAAAAATATGTTTTTGAACATGTTACAAAGGAATTTTTAAAAGATCATTTCCCAATAGTAAAAACTACTTATTTTTCAAAATAGTTCAAAAACAATGTTTTTGTGAAAGTGTTTGTATGAATCCAATAAGCTTCAAATGTTATTAACTCAATGTTTGTGGAAAATTTGCAATAAGAAAATGAAAGAATTCTATTTGATTTTTATTCTCTCAATCTCGATTACAATTTAAATTCCTGATTACAAAAGAGAAGAGAATTGATGTAAATCCTCCTGTTTGTTTAAAACTGGGTTCTTCACGGTGGCGATGAGATGCCTCCCTCGAATGCTCGCGTCGAGTTTACTTCTCGTTGACGATCCGAACGTCTTGTTTCACTGGAACGTGGTCTTCTCCTTATGATTTGATGTTGTGAAGAACTTGCGTGGTAAGTTTTAAAGAACTCTTGATGAGTTGATAACTCTGAACGAATTTGAAACTCTATGAAATAGTTGATTTAACCGAAATCGGTTTGTAAGCCAAGGATGAAGAAAGCTCCCGTGTCCAATTTCCAAAGCTCCAATAATTCCCCCAAAAAGCCAGTCGAAGATCTCTTCCTTTCTGCCAAAACCCAGGTCGAAGGATCCGAACTCAGTTGAGTTTTCCGCTATTTATAGGGGATTTAGGGGTGTAACCGCCCCCTTAAATCTCTCCGTAATGAGGGTTTAATGGGGTGTAACCGTCCCACATAAATCTCTCCATGATAGGGTGGTGATCCCCTCAAATTGTGGGGAGAAAACGGTTTCTGAAACCGTTCAACTCCTGTTTGAACGAGTCAAACACCAAAACTGACGTTCTGTGCCCGAACTCTACGTTTTAGACCTAAAACGCAGAGTTGGCCATGCGCTTAAGGCTGAAAACGCAGTGTTCACACAGCGTTATGAATCTGAAACGTCGAAATGAACTCTACGTTTTGGATCTGGGACACAGAGTTGGGCTCTGCATGAACTCTATATTTTGAGTCCACGAACTCTATGTTTTGAGTCTGGAACGTACCCATGAACTCTGTGTCTGGCCTTGAATGTTGGGGATGAACCCTGCATTTTAAACTTGAAACGTGGGAATAACCTCTGCGTTTTCAACTGGAACGCTATGGATGAACTTTGAGTTTTGACTCTGGAACGCGGGCATGACCTCTGTGTTTTAATTTGAAGGGACCGTTAATTTGTAGTCTCTTTTGCTAGAGCGTTGTAAAGACCGTCATCTTGTAATCTTCGTCTTGGCTCCTTAAAAATATGAGAGTCGTCAGATTGTAACTTCCGATGTTGATTGTGAAAGCTATTGATTAGAGTTTTAATCGGTTGTTGCAAAGGTCATCAGATTATAATATTCATCGATCTACGTAAAAGTTTTTAAATTGTAGCCTTCTGGAAGCCGTTGAATTATAACTTCTATCATTAATGTTTGATGGAGATTAGCTATCTGTTGTGATTTTTAGACAACCTACAGAACCCCGTCTAAAGCTTTCAAAAGTTCACGGTTAACTGGGATGAATTTTCGGAATACTTTGAATCTGAACTCTGATCTTAGAGCTGTTGATTCCTTATCATAAAGGAGTTGTTCTCTACATCCACTTTAAAGGCATCTTGGTTAAAGGGATTCGCTACAGGACCCGTATGAAGGTATGTGTTATAATCCTGCTTCTGGAATGTGGGGGTGGACCCCTATGTTTTGAACTTGAGACGCGGATCTCACCCTTGCGTTTTAAATTTGGAACCCGGGTGTGACCTCGGTGTTGTGGTTTTTGCAACGCGGGTCTGACCTTGGCATTTTGACATGAGATGCGGAGGTGACTTTCATGCTTTTTTGACTAAGTCTTTGAGACTTCTCTTTAACTCATTTGATTCAAGCCTCGGCTCACATTCATTAAGTTGATGGATTTGCAAACATGTATAGGATTTTTCATCAACGGATTTGATAAACCTTTACCGACTACCATTTGAGTCGGGCTAGCATGTGAATTATTTGAATCCGTTTTACATGTAACGTTGTGCTAAGAGAATGAACCCTCTTAGACTTGATGCTATGATTTTGAATACATAGACTTTGTCACTTTCACGAGAAAAAACTAACCGACAACGCGTGTTAGGCGTAGACTTATCTCTAATTAGGGATCGAGATAAAGTCCCCCATGCGTGTAAGACATGGATTCTGGTGTTATTAATAACAAACTGCTACGAAATTGAATACGTAGGCTTTTATCCTTTTTACGGTCAAAGACTACCCGACAAAGCGTATTAGGCGTTGACTTATCCCTACTGAGGATTTGGGATAAAATTCCTCATACATGCGAGGTATGGATTTAGATATTATTAATTTAATGATAATCACTAGCTACGATATTGAATACATAGACTTTGTCACTGTTTCTTTCTGTGTTATATTTTCACTTAAAATAGGGAAAGAAAGTTAGAAGTGCCAGAGGTGTAGTATTAACTTGGCATAAATTTTTACTTAGAGTAAAATTCAAAAGTTTTCTTTATTATCACTAGGATAATTCTAGAAAATCTTTAATCCACTAGGGATTTTATAATAAAAACTTTCTATTCTTGTTGAAAAAAGATTAACAAGTTCATTGGGGAGGGTTTGACTATTAGAGGTATGATGTTAACCTAACAGTATTTTATGGGCTTATCGCTCTATTAAAGAGAGTCGATAAGTTAATTTGGTCGTCAGAGGTGTGATATTAACTTGACGGGTATATGGACCTATCGCTCTATTGAAGAGAGTTGATAAGTTGATTTTGTCAGATGTATGATATTAACGTGATAGGAAGAATATTATAATCAGGGTAATTTTGAGGACCTATCGCTCTATTGGGGAGAGTTGATAAGTGGATTTTATCAGAGGTGTGAGATTAACGTGATAAGAATTTGTTGCGATCGGAACAACCTTGAGGACCTATCGCTCTATTGACGAGGGTCGATAAGTTAATTATCGGAGGTTTGGTGTTAACATGATGGGAGTTTGTTGCGATCGGAGTAACTTTGTGAACTTATCATCCTATTAAAGATGATTGATAAGTTGATTTGTCAGAGGTGTGGTGTTAACATGACAGGAATTGTGTTGTGATTGGACAAACATTGTGGACTTATCATTTTATTAAAGATGATTGATAAGTTGATTTGTTAGAGGTGTGATATTAACATGACAGGAGTTTGTTACGATCGGAGTAACATTGTGGACTTATCATCCTATTGAAGAGGATTGATAAGTTAATTTGTCAGAGGTGAAGTGTTAACGTGACAGGATTTGTGTTCCGATCGGAGCAACTTTGTGTACTTATCATCCTATTGAAGAGGATTGATAAGTTAATTTGTCAGAGGGCTGGTGTTAACGTGAAGGATTTGTGTTACGATTGGAGCAACTTTGTGGACTTACCATCCTATTGAAGAGGATTGATAAGTGAATTTGTCAGAGGTATGATATTAACATGGTAGAAATTTGTACTTGTGATTTGAATAAGATTTTAAAGACTTAGTGTCTTGTTGGGGAAGATTGTGATTTGAACAATTTTGAGGACCTATCATCCTATTAAAGAGAATTGATAAGTTGGTTGTTAGAGGTGTATTGTTAACGTGACAAATTAGGAGTGACGCAAACTGAATTCATACTCCGTGGGGGGGATGATCAGCATAAGTATAATATTAACTTGACGATGTGAAAGATTTGTTACTCTTAATCTAGTGGATTTCAAGTAACAAACCCCCAGTCTTGATTAAGACGTAGCAGGGGAAGAAAAAGAGGGGGTAGACATGGTATATTGCCGTATGGGTCACTATCCATCAAGTCGGAATAGAGGCCCATCACCTGGTAGGCTACTATCTGATGAGTTTGACTATCAGAGGTAACTATTAACGTGATAATTTTGATAGACCCGCCATCCTACTGAAGAAGATTGTTGGGGAATATGAAAAAATAGACTATCAGAGGTGATCATTAACGTGATAGTTTTGGTGGATCCGTCATCCTACTTGAAGAGGATTGGTGGGAGAATTTAAGAAAAATGGACTATCAGAGGTGATCATTAACATGATAGTTTTGACGGATTTTGTGGTTAACAGATGTATTCTATTGAACATGACAACTTAGAAAATTTATTACTCATAATTTAATGAACTACAAATAAACCAACCCCCAGTCTTGAACAAGTGCAGGGGGAAAAAGGGTTGACATGACACATCGCCTAATGGGTCACTATCTAACGAGTTTGACTATCAGAGGTAACTGTTAACGTGATAGTTGTTGGACCTGCAATCCTACTGAAGAGTATTGGCTTTAGTGGCTATAGTATCTTCCCCTTCTGACTAAGAAGATTGGACTTAGTCTGATTGCTCAGGTTGAGCCTACCTACCTTGTTTTTCAGCTTTGATCCTGGCAATAATCTTTTAAGCATGTTCGCCTTGAGAGATTAGTTGTCTCCAGGAATGACATTCTGCAACCCTCATTTGTGCTATAAGGTCGGTCTGTAAGTTGTGTCGACAGGTCTCTACCAATGTAGACTGCGTCATACCCGACGAACATCGAAGAGCCATGCTTCGAAACCTCTTGACGAAGGCTTTGATGGACTCCCTCTTCTTTTGCTTAGTGGCGAGAAGGGTATTAATGGAGACTTTTGTATCCTCTTCAAAGAATCTTGACAGAAAGAGTCTCCCTAGATCCGTCCACTTTTGGATACACCCCGCAGGTAATTTTATGAACCATTCAAAGGCAACTCCCTTAAGGGTGCCAATGAACAATCAAGCCAGTATGGCGTCGTTTGATATCACATTCCCAGTATATGACTTGAAATGATAGATATGTTGGTTCGGTGATCCTGTGTCATAAAACGTTTGTAGCATCGGGACCTCAAATTTTGAAGGATAAGGGGTTGCATCCCATTCGATGGGATAGGGTCTGGCAACTCGCTCGTGTTGGAGCTCACTTCTGTTAGTAATAGCATTAGCGCGGGCTTCCAATTCTTCAATTTTGGTAGATTGAAGATTCTGCTCATTCTCGGCTTCTTTCTCTTCTCCAGATGAAGAGACTATGTGATGAGCTTCTTGATCAGAGGTCTCGTTCACTTTTTGTTTCTCCTTCGATATGGATGATTCTCCTTTTTAGGAGGATTCCGGCCGAGGTTGTGACTCAACTTTTTGGAAATTGGCTCTATTGCCAATAATCTGAGCCATCATATCTCGAATTTGATTGATAGTTTCCTGCTGTGCTCGGAGCATGGCGCCCTGCTCAGCAACTCTCTTTGAAAGATCTTCAGAATTTTCTGCCATGTGGACGAAGCTCTCATGTTCAATGAAAGAACTTGATGATTGAGACTTCGTAATGGCTAAATGTTCGTCATCGGAATTGATTCCTTTGGCTAATCTTCTATAATTAACCGGAGGAATAGCTCCTCTTCGCGTCCGAGTGTGTTGGTAGATTCCTTCAAACTCGTTAGCCATTTCTCTGGTGCTTAGAGAACGACTTGTCTCAGGGTCATCAAGACTAGGACCTGAGGTTTTTCTTCTGCCGATAACATTGATAGTGACTCCAGGATACTCGGTCTCTGGAGACTTCTTCTTGTGCGACCGTCGTCATTGGTTGGGCAAGGCAACATGCGTTAATTGGTCGAACACCAATGGTTTAGCCGGATATGAGCAGCATTGACATCTCGAGAGGACCGTAGGAATCAGTCGTTCACATTGGAATGAATAAATGACTTGTTGCATCGGTCTTCCTTCTAATATGAACTCTCTCAAATCTGTTGTAAAAACTCGAGAAGAGTTACTCATTGATCGATGTTGGCCCTTTGATTTTGATGATGATTTGCCAAACAATTTATAGCTAATTCATTTTCCAGTGGTTGTGGTTTGTTTTCCTTCACATGACATCAACACATGGTGAAAAATATATTTACATCAAGAGTTAAAGATTCAAGTTCTTATGTGCGCAATCACCTAAGTATAAGAGTAGATTTGTTTACATATATTGTATGATTATGTTTTAAGCTCAATATGTAAGCACAACACATGTTGATTTTTCTTCTACAAATGATTTTTATCAAAATATTGTAACAATAGTTTTTTGTTTCATGTTTACATCTCTTTCATGCTTCATAATACATATATAAAGTATTCATGAAATGTAAACACAATTTCATAAGTCATAGTTCAATTTTTGTTTTCAAGAAAAACATGTTTTATGAACACTTTTCAAAAATAGTGATTTTTCACAAACAAAAATTGTATTTCTAAAATTTCTTTTTGAAACATGTTCACTTACATGTTTTTAAGCTTCCCCCAAAGTTTTGTTATTTTTGGATATCATTTGCTATTTTAACATATTTTCAAAAGTCAGTAAAACAGGTTCAAAACATGAATAATATTTATGTCAGTTTGCGGTCGACCGCCTACAGTCCAGAGACCAAGATTGGCCTCTGAAAGACTTGCGGTTGACCGTGGCGGTCGACCGTAGCAAGTCCAGAGAGGATCAGCTCTCTCGCAGTCGACCGCCAATGTTTCACGGTCGACCATCAATCTGACCGTTGAGTTATAACGGCTAGTTTTTGACCTGATGTTCTGAGGGTATTTTGGTCTTTCCAATAGGGTTTTGGCTGATGTCTTGAGTGGGTATAAATGCCCCATTGCCTCTATCATTCTAACAACCAAGAATTTTGTTTAAATTGAGTTTTATAAAGAGTTTAACAAGTGTTTAAGCTTGTTTATGGTTTGTTTCAAAAGAGGAGTTTTTACAGCAAGAAGAGGCGTTCAATTCTAATTGAGGATATCATCCTCATCATCATTCTACAGTCCTTCTTGTTTATTGAGAAGTTTTCTAAACTTAATTTTTTTATATAGCTTATTGATTCATTATTCACATTCATATCTTAGCTATATTAATTTAGTTGTAAATTTATTATTCGCTTTTATCACACACACCTTTGTTGAGCTTATAATATCTTCATACAATATATTGGGTAGTAGTGTGTGATCGGGCGAGAGTGAGCTTAATTGTGTTCTTATCAATTGTAGAGAACGAACTATAGCATTTGTGAGTTTTATTGTGAGATTCACTTTGTATACACATTTACTCCAAGAGGAGTGTGTGGTGAGGACGTAGTCGATACCGATAGGAGTGGCGTCGGTTGTAAAGCCTAGTGAGCGGTAGTAATCCCGAGCACTTGAGGGAGGCGATACGTAATGATCGACACTTGAGGTTGTAGTTTGTGTATGTATATTGTGAGTGTTTTGTAGAGTTGTTGGTTAACTAAAAAACCAAGTGTGTAGAGAAGTTCTGGCTTCCACACCGGGTGTGTCGATAGTGGAGATCTCCTCGAGGTGAGGAGCAGAGACGTAGGTCAAGTGGTTGACCGAACTCCGTGCACATATTGTGTGTTTAAGTTTTCTTAGCGTATATTTAATTTGTAATATTTTTTACATTCTTGTTAATATCTATCTCATATATCTCTTGCAAGAACAAATTAATCAATATAATTTAATTGGCATAAAATTGGAATTAGATTAGCATAAGACCCTAATCACCCCCCATAGGGTCTAACAATCGCGAGGTTTGAATTGGAACCCCCAGTCTATATTTGGACGGGACTGGCTCCTGATGAATATGGATCTTCTTTAAATGCCTTGAATCCATGGACTTTTTATATCCGCCCCTCAATCTAGTCGTGCTACGCAGAGTATTCGGGGTTATACACTAGGTTCTGTATTGGATTTCATTACTCGAACGCATGCCTGAGTTCTAGGTTTTACTGGTGAAACGCAGTCCTAAAGTCTGCGTTTTGCTGATGAAACACGATCTTGAGATCAGTGTTTTAGTTTTGGAACGTACTCCTGAGAGTTGTGTTTTGGTTCTTGAACGCACCCCTGAGAGTCACGTTTAGTTTGTGAAATGCATTCCTGAGAGTTGTATTTAGTTTATGGAACGCACCCCTGAAGGCAGCGTTTTGATTGTACAATGCGCTACTGAGGGCTGCGTTTGGCATAAACTGAGCCCACTCCTTCAAAGGAGGGGCTGTTCGAGCAATCTTAGTGAAAGGAGATGGCTTCCTTCGGCTTAAGAGCAACAATTAGAGCTTAGTCTCCTTGAAAACTTTGCGGATCTTGCGCATAGCCTTAGGGCTCAAGGATCCAAAGGAGAGTAACTCCTCATACTTGGCTTGATCGAACTCGATAATCAGAGTTTCAATGGTCGTTCCAGTGAGCTTGATGCCGGATTGCGCCATCACTTCTTTGTCAGAGAAGCTCTTCCCTAGCGGAGTTGTCATCTTTTGTTTGTAGAAAATTTACAATAAAAAAATAAAAGAATTTTATTTGATTTTTATTCTCTCAATCTCTATTACAATTTGAATTCTCGATTACAAAAGAGAAGAGAATTGATACAAATCATCCCCTTTGTTTAAAACTGGGTTCTTAACGGTGGCGATGAGATGTCTCCCTCGAATGCTCGCATCAAGTTTACTTCTCGTTGATGATCCGAACGTCTTGTTTCACTGGAACGTGGTCTTCTCCTTACGATTTGACCCTGTGGAGAACTTGTGTGGTAAGTTTTAAAGAATTCTTGATGAGTTGATAACTCTGAACGAGTTTGAAACTCTATGAAAGAGTTGATTTAATCGAAATCGGTTTGTAAGCCAAGGATGAAGAAAGCTCCTCTTTTCGATCTCTAAAGCTCTAACAATTCCCCCAAAAAGCCAGCCGTGGATCTCTTCCTTTCTGCCAAAACCCCAAGCCGAAAGATCCGAACTCAGTTGAGTTTCCCGCTATTTATAGGGGATTTAGGGGTGTAACCGCCCTATCAAATCTCTCCTTAATGAGGGTTTAATAGGGTGTAATAGCCCCCAATAAATCTCTCCATAATAGGGTGGTGATCCCTTCAAATCGTGGGGAGAAAATGGTTTCTAGAACCGTTCAATTCGTGTTTGAACGAGTCAAACGCCGAAACTGGCATTCTGGGCTTGAACTCTACGTTTTAGACCTGAAACACAGAGTTGGGCATGTGCTTAAGGCTGAAAACACAGTGTTCGCACAGCGTTATGAATCTGAGACACAGAAATGAACTCTGTGTTCTGGACCTGGGATGCAAAGTTGGGCTCTGCATGAACTCTGTGTTTTGAGTCCACGAACTCTACGTTTTGAGTCTGAAACGCAGCCATGAACTCTGTGTCTGGACTTGAATGCTGGGGATGAACCCTGCATTCTGAACTTGAAACACGGGAATAACCTCTGCATTTTCAATTGGAACGCTGGGGATGAACTTTGCATTTTGACTCTGGAACGCGAGCATGACCTCTGCAATTTGATTTGAAAAGACCGTCAATTTATAGTCTCTTTTGCTAGAGCATTACAAAGACCGTCATCTTGTAATCTTCGTCTTGGCTCCTTGAAAATATGAGAGTCATCAGATTATTACTCCCGATGTTGATTGTGAAGGCTGTTAATTAGAGCTTTCATCAGTTGTTGTAAGGTCGTCAGATTGTAACCTTCATCGACCTACGTGAAAGTCTTTAAATTGTGGCCTTCTGGAAGCCATCGAATTGTGACTTCCATCATCGGTGTAACTCTTTGTTCCATCCAATCATCCAACTATGACACTAACTTGATAAATTATAATCTACACAATATAACTAAACAAGCAATTAGCACCAATAATGGTGTTTGGAAATCATCATCAAAATAAGAGAACTAACAATCTTCCCCTTTTTGATGATGATAAACTACCATTATCCAAGAACATGAGTAAAATAAAATTTTAGCTTATAAATAGTTGCTCCCCCTATGTATAAGACTCTCCCCCTATCTATGTGCACAAATTGAGAGATTTCTCTACCCCTTTGTCAACATAAAAAATAGGGTAAACAAGATAATAAATTTGTGTTAAAACCCACAAGATACTCATCTAAGTGTTGGCCTACCCGTGTCACATTCCTCAAGTGTTTGGATTTACGACCTCTCACTAGGTATTACTACCAACCCACTCCTCTTGGAATTGACCCCGGTCTCTCCCAACCACTCCACTAAGTATCCTAGTGTGTTTAAACATGTTTTAACAATGTAGATCACAAGAAACAAAATAGATATGAAATCGATAGCTTAAAACCAATAGCAAACAAAAAGGCATCAAAACAAGTATTTAAAGAATGCACATGCCTAAGTCATTTCTTATACGACAAAAAAACTTCTTCGCTAAGGGGTTTAGTAAAGATATCCGCTAACTGTGATTTTATATCAATGTAGACAAGGGAAACATCTTTCCTATTTACATGATCACGCAAGAAGTGATGTCGTACATCTATATGCTTGGTTCTAGAATGCGAAACAAAGTTTTTTAAAATATTAATCACACTAGTGTTATCACAAAATATTTTGTATCATGAAAATAGAAATCAAAATAAACCAAATTTTGTTTCATCCAAAAAAGTTATGCACAACACAAGCCGGCGACAATGTACTCCGTTTCCATAGTGGACAAAGCAACACAATTTTTTTCTTGGATGACCAAGAAACAAGTAAGTTTCCCAAAAATTGATATTTACCACTCGTACTCTTGCGGTCTACTTTATATCCGGTAAATTCGGTATCACAATAACTACAAAGCTCAAAAGAAGTGTTCTTAGGATAAAACCAATCAAATTCTATAGTGCCATTTATATATTTAATAATTCTTTTAACCAAAATTAGATGAGATTTTCTAGGAGAAGCTTAAAAACGTGCACATGCATAAACACTAAACATAATATCCGGTCTACTAGTGGTGAAATAAAGTAAACTACCTATCATACCTCCATAAAGGTTTTGGTCTACCTTTTCACCATTCTCATCCAAGTCTAACTTGATGGTGGTACTCATGGGGGTTGGTGTATGTTTAGAGTTCTCCATTCCAAACTTCTTGACCAACTCTTTTGCATATTTGCTTTGTGACGCGAAAATCCATCATTTGTTTGTTTGACTTGGAGACCAAGAAAAAATGTAAGCTCGCCCATCATGCTCATCTCAAATTGTTCTTGCATAACTTTAGAAAATTCCTTGCACAAAGATTCATTAGTGGCACCAAAAATAATATCATTAACATAAATTTGAACCAAAATAAAACCATTTTTCTTTTTCTAATAAATAGAGTATTATAAATTTTTCCTTTTGAAAAATCATTATCAATGACAAAACTTGAGAGGCGAGCATTCCAAGATCTAGAAGCTTGTTTTAACCTATACAAAGCTTTTTGAACCCGGTAAACATGATTACGAAAAAGTTGATCAATGAAATCGGGGGGTTGCTCGACATACACCTCTTCTTCAATAAAACCATTCAAAAGGCACTTTTAACATCCATTTGAAATAATTTGAAAATTTTAAAGCTAGCAAAAGCTAAAAACATTCTAATTGACTCCAATCTTACAACCAGTGCAAAAGTTTTGTCATAATCAATACCCTCCTTTTAATTGTATCCTTGGGCAACTAAACAAGCTATACTACTAGTCATTATGCCAAATTTATCAAGTTTATTTCTAAAAACCTATTTTGCTTTGATAATATGAAAATCTTTAGGTCTAGGAACAAGTTTCCGAACATTATTTTTTTAAAAAAATTTTAATTCATCATACATAGCTAAAATCCAAAATTCATCATTCAAAGCATCATCAACACGTTTACGTTCAATTTGGGATAAGAAATCTATATTACCACACTCGCTCATAGCCTTTGAGCGAGTTAAAACTCCTTTTGATGGACTCCCTATAATTTGATCCTTGGGATGATCTGGTGCAAATCTCCAAGCCTTGGGGAGTTCCTCTTGATTTTGTTCAAGATTCCTTTTTCCATCTTTTGGTGTATCCGTTGAGGGTTTGTCATTTATTTGCATGAGTTCCAATCCTTCATCAATATCATCATCATCCTTAGGCACACCATCTTGCGAACCATCATTAGTTTCATCAAAAGTAACGTTTATAGATTCCTCAACAAGTGTTTGTTTGTTAAAAACTCTATAAGTCTTACTCCTTGATGCATATCCCAAAATATACCAACATTAATCTTTGAATCAAACTTATCATGGTGATCTTTAGTGTTCAAGATAAAACATTTACAACCAAAAATACAAAAATAGCCAATGTTTGGTGTTTTGCCAAAATAGAGTTCATAAGGTGTTTTCTTGAAAACAGGTCTAATTAAAACATGATTTAAAACATGGCAATCTATATTGACGGCTTCTATCAAAAAATATTTTAGCAAATCAAAAGCATTAATCATTGTTCATGCCATCTCTTGTATGATTCGATTTTTTTGTTTAATAATACTATTTTATTGTGATGTTCTTGGAGCGAAAAACGTATGTGTTATACCATGATGGTCACAAAAATCACTAAAAGGTTTATTTTAAAATTCACCACCATGGTCACTTCTAAATTTAATAATTTTCAAATCCTTTTTATTTTTAACTCTTTTTGTAAAATGAGAAAATTCTTTAAAACATTCATTTTTATTTGCAAGAAAAATCACCCATGTAAAATGTGAAAAGTCATCAACAATAACAAATACATAGAATTTACCACCAAGAGAGGCAACACGCATAGGACCAAAGAGATCAGGATGTAATAATTATAAAGGTTTAGTAGTGGAGACCTTATTTATGGATTTGAAGGAATTCTTAGTTTGTTTACCTTTGGCACACTCCTCACAATGAGAATCTTTGACATATGTTAGACTTGGTAGACCTCTTACCAAGTTCTTCTTTGAAAGCTTAGATATATTAACTTCATATGAGCTTCTCCAAGTCCCTTGTGCCAAATCCAAGGATCTCCACCAACCGCGATAAGACACTTTACATCTTGATCT
Organism: Asparagus kiusianus; assembly: GCA_022839385.1. NCBI lineage: Eukaryota > Viridiplantae > Streptophyta > Magnoliopsida > Asparagales > Asparagaceae > Asparagus > Asparagus kiusianus. Next base: position 49,834 of record BQKN01062824.1, on the reverse strand, counting down.
AAAAGCTCATTCATCTCAAAAATATATACATTAGATTTTCTAAAAGAAACAAAAATAGTTTTGACATTTAGGTAAATGATGCATTTATCTGGTTTAAAAATTATGTCATAGCCTTTGTCACTTAATTGACTAATACTAAGAAGATTATAATTTAATCCTTTTACAAAATAAACATCCTCAATAACGGAAGAATGCATTTTACCAATATTATCAATATCTATAATTTTTCCTTTCTTACCGCCACCAAAGGAGACATTGCCTCCTTCAATCCTTGATAATGTGGCAAATAAGTCCTTGTTGCTCGTCATGTGATAAGAGCAACCACTATCAAGGTACCACAACTCTCTACGTCTTGTGCGATATGTTCCCTACATATAAATAAGAGGTAGAAGTTTTAGGTACCCAAATCTTAGGTCCTTTGAAGTTAGTATTCTTGGCACCCTTAGGTACCCACACCAATGCATAATAATAAGAATTATCTCTAAGTCTACAATGTGTAGACGTGTGGCCAAGTCTCATGCAATATATGCAAACAAATCTTTCTTATTAGTAGGGGCATGAGATCTACGATGCCATGTTCTTCTAAGGTGGTGATAAGTATTACTAGAAGAAGCATGATTGGTTTTATCTTTATTTTTTAATCTTTCAATTTGAGGCCTTAAATGTTTATTTTCAAATTCAATATCTCTAACTATTTTATCTTTTAAAGCAATGGCATCATTTAGTGAAGATTGTAAAAGCTCAAATTTTGAGTCACACAAAACATGCAATTTTTTAAAAGAAAAATGCTCTTTTACTAATTTTTTAAATTCAAAATTCAATTATTCTAAAGCAGTTTCAAGTTCACATTTCATGTAAAAAGATTTATTATCGGAATCGGATTGTACATCATCTTCATGAGCCATGAAGTATATGTTTGGATCATGAAGAGCAATCTTGGTGGCTTCTTTGTCACTATCTGAATCGCTTGGTTTGGATTCCTCCCATCCCGCATACATTGTCTTCTTCTTTTTGTACTTCATGTACTTCTCTTTTATCTTGGGATAATCCTTTGCTATGTGTCCCTGTTCATTGCACTCAAAACATTTACCTACACGAGAGGGGAACTTGTTAGAACGATTCTTAAAATTTATATACATTTTTATTAATCTTGATATCCTTCTAGAGAGGTGTGCCACTTCTCTAGAGACATCTACTTTACTATCAGAGGAGGAGGAATCATTAATTGCTCCTTTGAGCGTAATAGTTTTCATCTTTTGGGAATGATCTTCATTTGCTCGTAGGGGCTCTTCCTCCTTCTCCTTGATCTTCTACTCATGGGCCTTGAGTTTGCTAATAAAACCAACGAGTGTAAGCATTGTGAGATCATTGGCTTCCTCGATAGACGTAGCTTTAGGCTCCCATGCCGGCGTCAAAGAGCAAAGAATTTTATAGTTCTTTTTTTGGTTCTCCAACACCTTGTCAAAGCCATGCAATTCATTTACAATGTTAGTAAATTGAGAAAACATGCCGTCAATCGACTCATTAGGAAGAATTTTAAATAACTCATAATCATGCATGAGGCTACTAATTTTGGACTCTTTTACTTTGGGGGTTCCTTCATAAGTAACACATAGTTTCTCCCAAATCTCATGCGGCTACACATGTGGAGACCCTATTGTACTCATTAGGGGTGAGACCACAAATCAAAGCGTTCATAGCTTTAATATTTAGGTTAGCCAAATACCTTTCATGTTCGGTCATATCTTTACTAGACTTCTCAACATATTTCTTCTTTATTATCTCTAGGAAGTCAAGATCAATACATCGTAAGTAAATTCTCATCCTTACTTTCCAATTTGCAAAATTATTGTTGGTGAACAAAGGGGGTCTAGTGGTTGATTAACCTTCAAGCATATGCACATTCATTGTAGAATCCATTTGGATCTTTTCTCTAAGGTGGTTAGACCTAAAAAATATGTAGAGACCTTACTTTGATACCAAATAAAATTACCCTAGAAGGGTGTAAATAGGGTAATAAGACAATAAATATGCAATTAAAAATTATCAATGCAACACACAAACCAAATTAAATGCAAAGGCAATAAATAGAGAGAGAGAGAGAGAGAGAGAGAGAGAGAGAGAGAGAGAGAGAGAG
>BQKN01062824.1:0-27697 GCA_022839385.1 Asparagus kiusianus | reverse complement strand
TATATATATAGTCTGGAAAAAAATGTGTAAATCAAGACAACCTGAAAAAAAATATTTTCAACGCGAAGTTAAGCATGCAAAAATTTCATTATTTTTAATTACAAGTCTAAGTTACGGCTTAAGTAAAGTATACTACTTTTAAAAAATCATTTCTTAAAAAATTTATTTGGAGTTACCATAAAAGGTGAACTTGAGTATATCACTAACTAGGAATTAGAATATTTAAAATCTATCAATTAGATCAATTATTACTTAACTCTATTAATTGACAGGTTGTTTTTTACTTAAAACTAACAAAAGATAAATGCTAAAAAATTACTGCAATAAAATACTAACTAGGAAAATATAAACAAAAGGCTAACTAGCTTACACCCCCACACCCAGATTTTGTAGTGTCCTCAAGGCAAATACTGACAATAATATCTAAAATATCATAGTTTAATAAGTACATACTGAAATAAAAATCAAAGACTGGATAAAATAAAAAGAACATCCCTCACTGCTCATCTCCTGATAGATCGTCATCCACATCATCAGCAGCAGCTGCTGAACTCGGTCCTGCCTCATCCTCTCTTGGGAAATCATCTGGCTAAAATGGTGTGATAAAACTATGAAGCTGAGGTGGAGGTCCATCTGTATTTCCATGTTCTCTCTGCCATTCTCTCGCAAAATATGCCAAGGTCTCGGTTGAGTAGCCTATTTAACCATGTATCTCGTGCATCTGACGCTGCATCCTGTGCATCTGAATCTGCATCCTGTCCATATGACTCTGCATCCTATCCATCTCCTCTCGAATGGGGTCATGTGTATCTGACTGGTGCTGAGGAGGTTCTCTACCTGAAGAACCGGACTGATCTCGTCCTGAAATGTTCCTCCTCACAATCTGATCATTTAGTAACCTCTTCCCTGCTTCTAAGCTATCCTCTGCAAATACTGGAGCATGAAATCTATGGCAGAGTCTAGTGATGAAATAGGGGTAAATGAGCTGAGATCGTGATACAGACGGTGTCCTGACCCAATCTAACACACCCTCCACTGATGAGCGCATCCATACAAATATAATCTTCGCTACATCAAACCGCTGACCAGTGGCTATCCAAAAAAGAAGGAGAATATCGTGGGGGGTAATGACAGAGTATGCAGTGGTGGGTTTCAAATCAAAGTGCAGGAAAAGATTAAGTAATCTATATTCTGGTTTGAGATTTCCTAAACCGAAATTAGATGTAAAGATCCTCCCACATAAGGTTGTAGATGTGTTATTGTATTCTAGTGCACCAGGCTGTAATGTGGAGGCTAAGTGGAAGTAATCTGGTACATCAGTGGGTGGTTCTGCAAGATCAAGGGTAGCATGAATAGTGAAAAGATCAAAAATAATCCTAACTCCCCGCACTCTAGAAAAAGCTGAAAATTCTATATGGATCAATTTCCCATCCAGAATAGAACTCATGGACTAATGAAATATTTGCTTTCTCTAGGGGTTTAGTCATCATACTCCTAAGACCTATTGCAGTTAACATGGTGATTGTGGATTGATATGTCTGTAAAGCACTCATCTAAAAACCTCTCTCAAAATGAACATTAAGACCCACAATTCTGGCCAAAATTGTGGGTCTATCAATATCGGTATCAAAAGGTTCTTGAGAACATGATGAACTTGCTTGGGATTTCTTTCTGGGGGGTATCTACAGAAAAAAGAAAGAAAAGAAAAAAATTAACATTTTAATAACAAAATCCTAATTCTTATAAGAATTTAGCTACAAATTGTTCAACATGAGTTAATTTCAAGTTATTAAAATTTTTTTTTGTCAATAAATTTCCTCAAAATTATTCTTTTAGAACAAAATTGTCAAAATTTTGATAACTTGATCGGTGAAGCATGCATGTTGATATGACAATTATAAGCTAAAACTTACAAATGTTGAATAAAACATCCTCAATTATCCGATACAACTTTTTGAATGTGAGAAGTACCCAATTTAAACTTTTATTTGACCAATTACTCACATTTCATACGTTGAATTTTGAATGTTTGAATTTCCAAAATTTACACAAAACACCCTAAATTCAAGTTTTATATTTTGCATAAAACCCCCAATAAACTTTAGATTTGCATAAAACACCCTATTTTAAAATTTTTTATTTTTACACAAACTATTCCCCTTTTTTTTAGATTTTTGTACAAGATATCCTCAATTGAATTCCAAGTTCCAATTTTTGTGTTTTTGCACAAAACCCCCAAGAATTTTTGGTTTTGCATAAAATCCCCAAATATTTCCGATTTTGTACAAAATCCCCAATTTAAACCCTAAATTTGTTAATTTGATCATAAATCAACACACAATATGATAATAATTCACAACTACTCATGATTCAACCACTAGATCATCCATGTATACATTCAAAAATAAAAAATTGACATTACAAGATCAAGAAGAGAGTATACCTTGAGGAGATAAGGAAGAAGCCCAAGAAATTAAAGAAAAATCCCTCCAAATGGTCTTGATTTCGAGTAGGTTGAATGAGTGAAAATAGGGTTTGAGAGAGGAGGGAAATCGGTTTTAGGGAGATGGAATGAAAAAGAAAGAAAGTGAAGGGTTTTGTTCCAGCAGCCAGCGCATCGATGCTAGCATCGATGCTAACATCGATGCCCAAATTTTTGGCGTTTGGGCCAGCCGGCCTAAACACAATTTTTTTTCTTTTCTTTTTCTTGTGGGCTAGTGAATATGGGTCGAATTTTTTTTCCTTTTTAAAGCCCATGTTACTTATTCAAATTTTGTTTTTTAATTATTTATATTTCTTTTATTTTTAATTTTTAAATTTTTTTCCAAACAATGTGGTTCATAGAGAACCAACACCTCCTCCTCTCCAAATGTAGAAAATTCTAAAAATAGTTTTAGACGTTGACCATTAATTTTGAAAATATTACCACTTTTAGGATTTTCTATCTCGACAGCCCCATGTGAGAAAACTTATTTTACAATAAATGGACATCTCCATCTTGATCTTAATTTTCCAGAAAAAAGATGCAATTTTGAATTGTAGAGTAAAACTTTTTGTCCTGGAGAGAAATTTTTTCGTAAAATTGATTTGTCATGAAAAAAAATTCTCTTTATAAATTTTTGAGTTTATGTTTGCATTATTTAGAATTTCTTCCAACTCATTTATTTGGAGTAATCTATTTTTACATGCTGAGTCTGAGTCCAAATTTAATTGTTTGATAGCTCACATTGCTCGGTGTTCCAACTCCACTGGTAGATGACAAGCTTTTCCAAACACAAGCCTGTATGGTGACATCCCCAAATTTTACCTTGAATGCTGTCTGATATGCCCATAAAGCATCACATAATTTTACAGACCAATCTTTTCTGTTATGATTAACTATTTTTTCTAAGATATGTTTGATCTGCCTATTTGTGACCTCTACTTGACCACTGGTTTGGGGATGATAAGGAGTTGACAATTTGTGTGTGATTGAATATTTCCTCATCAAAACCTTAAAAGAACGGTTACAGAAGTGTGTATCGTAGTCACTAATGATCGCTCGGGTACTCCAAAATGTGCAAAAATATTCTCCTTTAGAAACTTGACAACAACCTTGTTTTCAATTATTTTGCAAACTACTACCTCAACCCATCTTGACATGTATTCGACAGCTACCAGAATGTAAACATTTCCAAAGACATTTGAAAATGGACCCATTAAATCGATACCCCACAAATCAAAGAGTTCAACAGATAAGATGGGTTGTAAGGACATCATATTTCTTCTAGTGACTTTTCCTAAAAGCTGACAGCGGTTACAGGTTTTGCAAAACTCGTATGAATTCTTGAAAAGAGTGGGCCAATATAGCCCACATTAAAGAATTTTTTAGCTATTTTTCTTAGGCCAAAGTGGCCCCCACATGCTTGCTCATGTCAAAAGAAAAGAACACTTCTAATTTCTTCAGTGGGAACACACCTCCTAAAGATCTTATTAGAATAGTATTTGAACAGATATAGATCATCCCAGTAAAAATACTTTACTTGGGAGAGAAAATGGGATCTATCCTGTTTAGACCAATGAGAAGGGATCTGTTTCATAACTATGTAATTCACAATGTCGGCGAACCACGGAATAGATTGGATTTGTAGGAGTTGTTCATCTGGGAAATGTTCGTTGATCGGGACGGTTGATGTTGGTGCATTCGGAAGTCGAGAGAGGTGATCTACTACGGGGTTCTATGTTCCTCTTCTGTTAAAAATTTGAATGTCAAACTCTTGAAGTAGGAGAATCCATCTAATGAGCCGTGCTTTAGCATTCTTTTTGGTCAAAAGATACTTTAGTATGGCATGATCTGTGAAAACTTTGGTTAAGAAACCGATGAGGTAGGACTTGAATTTTTCTAAGGTAAAGACTACAACTAAAAACTCTTTTTCTATGATAGAGTAATTTTGATGGGCATCATTCAGAGTCCTACTGGCATAGTAGATCACATGTGGTTCTCCATCAAACCGTTATCCTAAAACAGCACTAATCGTAGAATCAGATGTATCATACATCAGTTCGAAGGGTAAGGTCTAGTCCGGTGCATGAATGATAGGAGCTGTGGTTAGCTCCTTTTTCAGAAATTCAAAAGCTTTGAGGCAATCGGAGAGAAGACAAATGATGTATCCTTGGCTAAGAGATTGGTCAATAGTCTAGCAATTTTGCTAAAATCCTTGATGTAATATCGGTAAAAACCAGCATGACCAAGAAAAGATCTGACATCATTGACAGTTTTAGGAGGAGGAAGGTTGGAAATGAGATCTCCCTTAGCTTTGTCTACTTTGAATCCCCTGTTAGAAACTACATGTCCTAAGAAAATGACCTGTTTGACCATGAAGCGACATTTCTCCCAATTAAGAGTCAGATTTTTCTCCCTACACCGTTCTAGGACCAGTTTAAGATGATGCAAATATTGGGAAAATATGTCACCGAAAATGAAAAAGTCGTCCATAAAAATTTTGAGAAATCGCTTTACCATGTCAGAAAAAATACTGATCATGCAAAGTTAGAATGTAGCTTGTGCATTACACAGCCCAAAAGGCATGCGTCAGTATGCGAATGTTCCATACGGGCAAGTGTAGTTTTCTCCTGATCTTCTGGAACGATAGGGATTTGATTGTAACCTAAATATCCATCCAAAAAAAATAGAACTCATGTCTTGCTAAGCATCTAACATTTGGTCAATGAATGGAAGAGGGAAGTGATCTTTTCGAGTGACTAAGTTGAGTTTTCGGTAGCCAATGTAAACTCGTCATCATGTTTGGATCTGAGTGGGAATCAGCTCATTAGCCTCATTTTGGATCACGATGATCCCAGATTTCTTTGGAACAACTTGAACTGGACTCACCTATGAACTATCAGAAATGGAATAAATGATCCCATGATCGAGATATTTTAGAATGTCTTTCCTAATAGCTTCTTTCATTGATGGGTTTAACCTACATTGAGGATCTCTAGTAGGTTTAGCGTCGTCTATCAAATAGATTCGGTGTTGAACAATGGTTGGACTAATCTCTTTGATATCAGCCATGGTCCATCCAATAGCTTCCCTATTCTCTCTTAAAATATCTAAGAGAGCTTTCTTTTGACCGGTAGTTAAGTCAGAAGAAATGATGACTGGTAAAGACTCGTTCTCCCCTAAGTAGGCATACTCTAGATTTTTAGGTAGAGGTTTGAACTCTAACTTAGGGGGTCTCCACAGATGGGCGAAGCTGGACGCGGGGTTCTATTTCCAAAGGTTCTTGTTACCAGCCAATAGTAGAAATATGTTTGGCCAGCGGATCTAACTCTAGTTCGTCATCAGAAGACTCCACAAATATTAAGTCAGATGTACTTGAATCTGACTCACACTCTCTTTCTTTTTGCTCACTGGATATTCCCTAAATAAAATTTACTTCCATGGGTTAATCAGATGGATCACTAGGCTGCCTCCCTAGGTTAAAAATATTGAGATCAACAGTCATGTTCCCAAAAGATAGTTTTATTTGCCCGGTTCTACAATTGATCAGAGCATTTGAGGTGGCTAAGAATGATCTTCCTAGAATGACTGGGATTTGACTTTTTAAGATTGGAAACGGGCTGTGTTTTTAATACAATAAAATCAACAGGGAAAATAAACTCTCCAACCTTGATCAGAACATCCTCTACCTCTCCTTTGGGAATTTTTATGGATCTATCAGCTAATTGTAGATTGCATCTTGTCGGTTTAAGTTCTCCTACACCTACCTGTTGATAGACTGAATAAGGAAGGTGGTTGACACTGGCTCCCAAGTCTATAAGTGCCTTATCAATGTGAGTGTTACCTATGACACGTGGAATTGTGGGACAACCAGGGTCCTTATATTTTAACGGCATGGGTTTTGAAAAAATTTCACTGAGGTTGGTAGCTAAGAAGACTTTCTTGGGGACATTGGTGGTTCTTTTCTTAGTGCATAAGTCTTACAAGAACTTTGCATAAGATGGGATTTGTTCAATTGCATCTCTAAAATGTAGGATGTTGATCTTGACCTGTTTAAACATTTCGAGGATTTTCTCAACCTGCGGGGAGTTTTTCCTAGGTTTGAGTCTATCTGGAAAGGGGGAAAGCGGCCTATACCTATCTAGATCAGGCTCAATATCATGTTCAGCATTTTGGTCATCAGAAGGAATGTGTTGAATGAGAGAAGGGGTTTGATCTGGTGGTGTTCTAACTTGATTGTCTATTTGTTTTCCAGATCTCAGAGTGTGAACTGCATTCAATTGGGCTGGATTGTTGGAAGTGCATCCATTGTCTTTAGGGTTTGCAACAGGTTGACTTGGGGAATTTTCTTTCTCTCTTTCGCTCACGGTAGTGGCTAGTTGCCCAAGTTGGGTTTCTAACCGGGCTATGGCTTGAGTGTTCGAGTTGAGCACTTGGCCGGTTGTTTACATGAAAGAATTTAGAGTGATGGATGACTGGGTTAACATGTTGGTAGTTTGTGTAGAAGCTTTGATCATAGCTTATAAACCTTTTTCTAAGACACTCAGACGTTTGTCATGATCAGAATTTGAAGGATTTATAGGCTGGTGAGGATGAGGATATTGGGTTGGAAAAACTGGGTTAGCTTGTTGGAAATTGTTTGGTGCGTTGAATGGAAGTGTATTTCCCCTAGGGAATTGTTGGTTCGATGCGGGAATGAAGTTTTGATTTCCAAGAGAATTTTCTTGATTCCATGCAAAGTTGGGATGATTTCTCCGACCTGGATTGTAGGTTGGAGAAAATAAATCATTTCTAGGGCACTAGAATGCAGCGTTCATTTGTTCTAATGCATTATTGTTTTCTAGGAGAGAGCATTCCTCTGAAATGTGGGAACGGACTTAAACAATTCGTATGCTAGCCCGACTCAAACAGTAGTCGGTAAAGGCTCGTCAAACTCGTTTATAGCTGAAGGTTGCCAAAAATTCTATAAGTATTATGGTTATTTATTCTAAACAGAATGAGTAATAGTAATAAGGTACAAAAGTCAGTGATGCACTAACTTCACCAGTCAGTCTCGTGACTCGAACTCCCAGGAGTATATGAGTATAAACTGGTCCTCCCTGCTCCAACGCCTTAAGAGCTTAAACTGTATAGACTCCAGTTAACGTATGAGTATAAACTATGTTCATGTCGGTTAACACGTTACGACAAAGGTCAAATGTCAATCAATGCGTTACGACGAAGGTCAAACGATGTTCAATGCAAATCAACGCCAGTCAATGTGTGATAATGAAAGTCAACGCTAGTCAACACATTGATAATTTCACCAAAATAAGGCTCGGGATTATTCTCAATTCCAAATTAACCCCAAGGAGCTCAATCGCAATTCAGATATAAACTCCCGACGAAGATAATTAGTTCAACTTCGATTCAACGACACGAGCTAATTCAGATATCAACACGCCAGTCTCATTTCAAGATTTTAACAATGGTCAAATGATAAACGCGGCACTAAAAGAATTTTAGCTATTCGACAAAATACTGAATAGACTAAAAGCTGAAGAAGTCGACGAATTAAAGGTTGGGCATATTATATCCAAAGTATTCCAGCCTCCTCTATAAAAGATTGAGACTGAAATACTTTGGAGAGGGTATCTATAGGCGTCAAAAAATTACCTATATGTTCTCGCATATAGCTCAAAATGAAGAGAATGTGATGAACACCATCACCTGAGTCAAACGAGATTATCCAGTGTCGTAAAAGAGCTAACGAGTGCACAAAGTAAGTCAATAACACGTACGAGTCAACAAAACGACGAAATACACAAAACGACAGAATAAGACCGAAACGAAAAAGCCTCTGGCAGCCGAGTAGCATCAAAATGACTCGACCAAGGCAAGGTGGCTCGGCCAAGGTCGAGCCACCATAGGGTGGCTCACGCCCAGAAATGCCGAAAAGGTGTTTTTTGATAGTTTTTTCGGAATTCTTTCATTCCAAAGCCTCCCTAACTTCTTTGATACTATTCCTAAATATGGTTAAGTGGTTATTAATTGAGAATAGGGTCAAATCATTAATTTCAATCCTAAAACATTACATTCGAAGCCTATAAATACAAGCCTATGGTCCTATACGAAGGGATCTGAAATTTAGGTAAGGTACTGTCCCTTTGAAGAGTGAATCATGAATTTCAAACAGGTTAGAAGTTCTTAGCTAAGTTCTTCAGCATAAAGAGGGAGAGTTCGAGAGATCTGAGACTCATTCCCCTTTCTCTGGGTCAAACTTGATTCTGATCTCGAAAAGAGTCGTAGTCTCACTTGGTTGAGATTATCACTTCTGATATTGTTTCCTTTGTGAAGCAAGAGCATTTAAATTTCGTTCTGTCAACTGGATCTGATCCGTGATGGTCCACGGACTAACACATCTCTGGCATAGGTAAAGATCTCACGCAAGTAGCGGGTGATAAACGTCCTCTGCGTGTGTTTCTAGAGAGTTGTATTTTCATTTTTTTTATTCATGTAAGAAAAGTCTTATAAAAAGACTAACTCTTTTGAACTTGTTGTAAATGATTGAAATTGTAATGAGTTTCACAAATAAACCAACTTTTGACGCAAATAAAAACCACTAAGGATCTCAACTTAGCTGACATGTCGAATCAACATCTTCTTAGATCGACTCGAAAGGTGGTACTTGTCGGTCCTCTTATCGAAGACGACTCGCCACAAGTCTACTCGGTTATTTATATGACGCCTCACGAGGTCGACTCGAAAGGCATTACTTCTCGGTGAAGCTAAAGGATGACTTCGGCCTTGAGCCTCTCTCGCTAACAGCACATCGGCATCACATTTAATGCTTGGCAGGCGCATCATACCTCTAGCCCCGATAGTCTTCATGACTCATCGGATCATGTCAGCACCGTTATGCTTCTAATCACTTCTCATTTAATTCTGAGGTGATCTCTTATCCACTCGCCGACCGGCACATGTAAAGTAGGTGCTGACGTAGCCTCCAGCCCATGCCTACTTACCATCATCTTGTGCTTGTCTGAAGTGACAATTCTACCCTTTCAGCACCACTACAGATAGAGGTACTATTATTTACTGAAAAGGGGTTGATATGATTTGATCTTTTTCCAAGAATTCTTTTCCTAGCAATATCTGCTAATTATACTGCACTACACTAAAGAACTCAGATAGTTCTTTATTTTTCCACTTAAGTTCACCAACTAACTTGATCGTCAGAGGTACAACGGGAGAACTAAGTCTTGTCCTCTCACAATTTTCTATTTGTGCAGGCTGAAGCTACTAAACTCAAGATCAGATATTCGGAGAAGTAAGCAGCCTCCTAATCAATCTCACCCTCACATATTTGATTGTTTGGTTACTTAAACACCAATAAATTGTAATAAATATCAAGCTAATTTTCTTTTATGCTTGCTACACTAAAATTTATGATTGCTATTATAGAGTTCTGTATGAAGTCTTAACTAATCAAGACTTATTTCTTTGATGGCTGTGTGCACGTACATATTTTGAAGGATTTTTAGTGATATTTGGATGATACATTGGGCAATGAAAATGGTTTATATCTGAGAATGCAATCTAAATTGCAAGGCAATGTGAGGTGAGGCATTGATATGATGATGATGCAACCTAGATTATAGTTGCAATGGTTAGGTACAGCATTCTTTAATGAGAATGCAACCTACATTATAGTTATAATTTTCAGGTGAGGCAATCAATCCTGGTAATGCAACCTTTGTTGTCATTGTAATTTTTAGATGAGGCAATCTATTTAGACAATTTGACCAATTTACTAAGCCCTAACAATTATATTGATTCTTTCTACTTATTTATGATTTTAGTGGTCACTTTGTGATTGCATATTTGGGAGCTTGTGGTTGCTCAAAATTATTGGTGAATTTTTCGCATTCATTTGTTGTTGCTCAAGCTTGTTAGAGAGTTTTTTTGCTCAGGTTTGTTAATGTGTTTTTTTTTTGCTCATGTTTTTTAGTGACTTTTCTGCTCAGATTTGTGGTTGCTCAGGCTTGTTGGTGAGTTTTTTTACTCGGATTTGCTGGTGAGCTTTTCGCTTAGGTTTGTGGTTGCTCAGGTTCATTGGTGAGTTTTTTTGCTCAAGTTTTCTTTCTTATTCTTCTCTTTTTTTTTTGCTCAGGTTTATGGTATCTTAAGCTTTGCATCTAACAAGTTTGTGAGATATTTTAGAGCTATTTGATTTCATATCATGGTTGCTTAGGTTTATGGTTATCATTATTTATGTGTCACATTTCAGTTTTGTGGTTGCTCAAGTTTGTGGCATATTTTAGAGTAATTTTCTTAGTTTTACGCTTGTTCAAGTTTGTGAAGACTCAGGATTGTTAGTGAGGGTTTTACTCATATTTGTTGGTGAGTTTTTTTGTTCAAGTTAGTTGGTTAGTTTTTTGCTATTTTTTGTGAATTGTTTTGGTCAGGTTTTTTGGTTTCATTTTATGGTCGCTCAGGTTGTGGTTGCTCAAGTTTATAGCATATTTTAGAGCTATTTTCTTAGTTTTATGGTTGTTCAGATTTGTGGTTACTCAGTTTTTCGATAGGTTTATATTGGCTCATCATATGTTAATGCTATTCAAGTAAGATGAGGGGAAAATAAAGCAATGATGATAATATAAATTTGACAATGCAATCTATAGTGTAGTTACAATGTTAAAGTACGATAATCCTTTATGAGAATGCAATCTACTTTGTATATGCATTCTTTAGATGAGACATCTCATTATGTGAATACACTCTACATTGCAATTGCATTTTTATGATAAGGCATAAACTCGTGATAAATTTACCTTTATCTGAGCCTCCTCTTATAAGCTATTTGATTTGATTGTTCATTTTCATATAAATAATCAATTCTAATTTCAATCTATCAAATGATTTTACAACTATATGGATGATTGTCTACAAAAAAAGAGAAACATACATAAGAAAACTAAAATTATTACAAAGATTTTTCAAGTGATAATTTCTCTTTCTACTTTTTTTCAATTTCTTTTTGAGTTTCTTCAACTTGGAAGCATTTTCCTTTTCATCCTTGTTTTTGTTGGCCGATTGATTGAACTAGTTGTTGTTGAAATCTTCCGTTTCATTAACACATATAAAAAAAATTCTTTTCGGGTATTTTGCACAACCCTAATAATATCTTTCTTTGTTGACACCATATTTGCATATTTTTAATAGTGTTGCGAACTTGCCATTACACACCTGATATGCTCGTGGCCCTCACTAGATAGCATATTGATCTCCAAGCTGCTGCAAAATTTTTAAAGTGGTTGAAAATTTCATATCTTGTTCAACATTGAGAGTGGTTGCATTTTTATAGCCTCACATGTGAATTATTTCGACCGTTGTTGCTCAATCTAGTTGTTTCGTACCGTTGGGAGCAAGTACACAAGAGTATGATCGCTCCAATTACTTTGTTTCAATTTTTGTATTCATCTAAGTGGTAATCACACCAGTGGTAGTTTGATTCCTATTCTGTATTGATATTCCTCAATCATCCAAACTAAAGAATAGGAAAGCTTGTCTTTTCTAAAATATTCTTTCCCAGTGTTTACAAGTGAACCAAACACAAAAGTACAAATAAAAGAGCATTCCATTAACTTTTGATAACTATAAATAAAATTGTAGGAAAGGCATGGAAACCCCATTTTAATATCCTATTTTCATTTCCTTTTTTTTAACAGAATGACCCAAACATCCCCTAAGGCGAGCAAGAAACTAACTGAATAGCACATGGCGCAATTGAAATTCATGAAGATGAACTAGGATTTAGTTATTTGTATAAATTGGTCTATTGTATTAAATCAGAGTTGAGATCCAGAGATACCAAGCTCTAATAAAGTTTAAATATTTTACTGAGTCCACTACAACAATACTTGCATGTATTCACACTTATTTTAAAACACATACAAAAATATCACTTTATTTGTAAAGAATTAATAAACAATGACCCAAATAAAAAGTGAGACAAATCATGACACTTATTTATGCTATTAGATATAAAAAATAATATTAAAAAGATTAATAGTCCCACATTGGTTGTGCGACGATCTATTAATGAGCTTGAATAATAAGTCTTAAAATTTAAGTATATTGATGATTAAACATTTATGATAGTGTATAAGTCAAACAACTCTATAATTAAATGTGCTTGGGTAAGAGTAATATTAGGATGAGTAACCTTTTGAGAAGTTATAATGTTGAATAGTGGTACTCTTATATTTTTATGGTTTAGACACTAATATGTGTCACCATTTCTTGACACATATATGTGTCATGGGTTTTGTGAGATATGTATATGTCACCATTAGTAACACGCATAGATGTTGCGAGTTCTGCGGTACATGTATTTGTCGTGAGTTTTATGACACGTGTATATGTTACACGTTTTGCGACACATTCCCACATGTGTAGAAAGACACTCTTTATATATGCTCTGCCCACACTTTTGATATGTGTCGCGCTTCATTTTTGCGTGTGAAAAATGTATCGCACAGAGACTAAAATGTATTGTACTTTATGTTTTTGTTGTAGTGGTCACATTTAGGCTTCGCCGTTTTTGTTTCTGTTATCCGTTCCAAATGCTAAAGTGATAATGTGTTGTTTCTGCATATTCATACACACAATGATCAAGACCAATGTACTTTGACATCATACACCTTTTTTTCAATATTTTCTAGCGTCGATCACCATTATCCATATCATCATGAGACACCACTATGTGTAACTGACGGACAAAAAGTTTAGCATTCTCATCAAGTAACGATATTCTATCAAATCCCCCCTCCTACATGCGCTTAGGGAGAAAGAAATGTAGATATTGGCCAAAAGATACGGCTAAGAGGGAGGCCATAAGTTAATTTCCATCATTATACAGAAATCCAATTTAAAAAAAATTTAACGTATAACTTCAAGAAGACACAAGCAAGATTCAGAATATTGAAGTGAATGCAGCCTTTATCTTGCCTCCTTATCTTTTTTACTTCTCATGATTAATCTAGTGTGTATTTACCTTTTCATAGTAGGGTATGATCATCTGTAAACAAATATCTTACTCGTCTTACCGATCTAGTCTAGCCAACTTTTAAATGGCATTCCAGAGTTCTAAGCTATCTCCTTGGTCCTCAAATAAAGTTTAATGTTAATATATAGCACCTTCTGTTGAAACCGCGATGGAAATTAGCAAATTTGAATTAAGGAAGCAGCTTCAATTTGGTTGCGGGTTGGTCGACCGAACAACATAGGCCGGTCAATCGATTTCGTGCACAACACAGGGTCTGAAATCTTATTCGGGTCGGTCGACCGTTCACACTTGTGTGGTCGACCGATACAGGGCTGATTTTCATTGTTCTGGTCGGTCGACCTCCAGAACATGCCCGGTCGATCGGAATCGGGTAAATGGTTCGTTTTGTTTTCTTAGGCGGATTTGGATCGGGTGTTTATATAAATAGGAACACGATGTTTCTAGGTTAGTGGGGGAGATTTTGAAAAGATAATTGAGATAGTTTTGAGCACTTTTGAGGGAGAATACGTGAGGGACTTGAGAGTGGTTGGTTTAGGGTTATATTTGTGAGATTATTGAGTGATTGTAATCTCTATTTGCACTCTCTCTCTTTATTAGTAAGATCTATCCCCTCCTTGCACCGTGGACGTAGGCACATTGCCGAACCACGTAAATTTGGTGTCTTGCTTGTGTGATGCTTGTTTTGGTTGTTGATTTGTTCTCCTATCTTGTTTGTGATTTCGATTCTACTGCGCACAACAAGTGGTATCAGAGCTCCAGGTTGACTTGGAGTTCGATTTGAAGGAGAAAGGTAGGGTTTTTATAAGGAATTTCATCTTCCAAGGAGTGGTGGAGAAATCAATTGGAGGATTTGGTGCGGATTCTCATTTAAAGAGATTGGATGGTCAAAATGACTAAAACAAGTATATTGAGATCATCCCTAACTAAGGCGATACAAGGATTGAGCATTATTTAATACAAAAAAATTGATGTTCAAAAATTTGATGGCAAGATAAATTTTGGTTTGTGAAGGTGTCAAGTGATGGATGCATTAGATGTCCAAAATTTGGAGGAGACTCTTGAATTATAAGAGAAACTCGATGATATGGAGGATAAGGTTGGAAGAAAATAAATAGTAAAGCATATGGGGTTATTAAATCATATTTGACGCCGGACTTGATTTATGATGTAATGAATAAAACATCGGCCAAACAGTTGTGGGAAACACTCAATGACAAGTATTTGACGAAGAGCATTGAGAATAGACTTCATTTAAAAAAGAGGTTTAACTAATTTAAAATAAAGAGGGGGGTTTCAATTAGAAAACATGTTAATAATTTCACAAAATTACGATCGGATATGGCCAATGTGTATATCATGATAGAGGATGAAGATAATGCTATGTTGTTATTATGTTCATTGTCAGGGGATGATTATTGTACCTTTGTCCTTATAATGATTAATGGTAGAACCATTGTTAGTTATAAGGAGGTGACCTCAACATTGATTAATTATGAGTTGAGGAAAAGTGATAGTGAACCCTCCAAGAAGACATCGGGAGAAGCATTGCCAGTGAGAGGCCGTAGTCCAAAACCCCATCCATTTAATCACTCAAAATTGAATCAAGAGGTTGTCATAGAAGTGTGTGTAGGAATCAATATGCTTTAACATTGGAAAAATGAATGCTCAAAGTTGAGAGATAGAGCCTGGAAGAACAAGGGGAAAGTCAGATAGACTTCAGAGATGAATGTCACTAAAGTTAGCAGTGACAATTCAGAATCAGATTCTTCAGGCTACTCATGCCCAGCACTATCGTCAGTTTATTATACAGACTCTACAGAATAGATACTAGATTCGGGTTCTACATACCATATTTTCCCTAGGAGGGATTGGTTCTCTAGTTTTGAGGAGTTGGAGAGGGGGGATGTCATGTTAATGGAAAATGATCACGTATGCCCTATTGATGGTATTGGAACAGTCCGAATCAGTATGTGTGATGGTGTGACTAGGGAATTAAAGGAAGTGAGATTCATTTCTCAATTGACGAAGAATATCATTTCACTTGGAACTTTGGAGACATCAGGTTATAGGGTGATCATAGAAAATGCAACTTTGAAGATTACCAAGGGGTCCAGGTGGTGATGAGAGGTGTCAGGGAAAATAATCTTTACTACTTGAAAGGCAAGACAGTAACAGAGGGTCTAGCAGCTTTAATTACCACAGAGGACAATACTACTCGTCTATGGCACATGAGGTTGGGACACACTGGTGATAAGTCTCTGTAGGCATTGGCAAAGCAGAGGCTATTGAAGGGTGCAAAGATCTGAAAGATTAAATTGTGTGAACATTACATACTTGGAGAGAAGACAAAAATAAAATTTGGCACTGCAATTCATAACACCCAAGGTATATTAGATTACGTTCACACAGATGTTTGGGGTCCACTAAGAACACATCTCTTGGTAGGGCCAATTACTTTGTCACTTTCATTGATGATTATTCCAGGAGAAATTTGGTATATACTATGAAGCATAAACATGAGGTCCTAGATATTTTTTGGAATGGAAAATAAAAATAGAGTTGCGAACAGGTAGAAAGGTAAAAATACTCCGAGATCACGGCATTGAGTTCCATTTCACAGTTAGGGAGACACTACAACAAAACAGAGTGGCCGAGAGATTGAACTGTACCTTGCTGGAGAAGGTATGTTGTATGCTCTCACAGAGTGGATTGGCTAGATCCTTTTGGGCCGAAGTATTGGTTTATGCAAGCCATCTCGTGAACAGATTGACGGGCACTGCAATACATGGAAAGACTCCTATGGATGTATGGTCTGATACAGTGGCTAGAGATTACGATGTGATTCGGATATTTGGGTGTCCAGCATACTATCATGTGAATGATGGAAAACTGAATTCGAGGGCAAGAAAAGTAGTCTTTGAGGGTTTCAGAGATAGAGTTAAAGGCTTCAAGTTGTGGGATCCAGAAGACAAGAAGATGATCATTAGCAGAGATGTTACTTTTGATGAGACTCACATGATGATGCCTCAGGTTCTTCAGCAGGTGGAGGAAGACCAGACTAGAGGGGTATCGCAAGAGGTGGAGGATGATGTAACTCCATAGACTTTAGAGAATATTATATCTATTGAGGCTCCTACAGAGGTGACGGGAGGAGATGATAAGACAGATGGGCAGGTGGAGGATATAGTGGATGTTGGGACTCAGGAACAATATCATGTTCAGGAGTCTATTGTAGTTAATAGACCAAGAAGAAACATTCGTCGGCCAGCTAGGTATAATAATGTAAAAATTACATATGTTTTGTTAGTTGACGTCATCCTTCTATATATAAGGAAGCAGAGTTAAGCTCTGATTCAATCAGGTGGAGGAAAGGTATGGAGAAGGAGATGTCGTCTCTTCATAAAAATAACACTTGGGAACTTGTAAAACTACCAAAGAGCGAGAAAACAATTGGATGCAAGTGGATATATGTAAAGAAAGAAGAATCTTCTGATGGGGACATTCGGTACAAAGTCAGATTGGTTGCCAAAAAGGTATGCCCAACTTAAGGGCATAGATTACAACGAGGTATTCTCACCTATTATAAAGCATTCTTTGATAAGAATATTATTGGCGTTGGTGGCACAGCTGGATTAGGATTTGGTCCAGATGGATGTGAAAACAGCCTTTCTACATGGAGATTTAAAAGGGGATATCTATATGTCACAACCAATGGGTTTTTAAAGCTATAGACAAGCATGATTTGGTATGTAAACTAAAGAAATCTCTTTATGGATTGAAGCAATTACCGTGAAAATGGTACAAGAGATTGACAGTTTCATGATTGGCGAAGGGCACACGAGGAGCCCATATGACCCGTGTGTGTACATGCACAAGCTAAAAAATGGTGAGCATATTTATTTGTTGTTATATATTGATGATATGCTCATTTCTTTCAGGAATTCTTCAACCATTAGGAAGTTAAAAAAAGAGTTGTCATCCGAATTTGAGATGAAAGATCTTGGAGAAGTAAAGAAGATATTGGGTATGGAAATTAAGAGAGGCAGGATGAATGGGAGGTTAAAGTTGACACAGAGGAGCTACTTACAAAAGATGCTGAAGAAATTTGGTTTTGATGGCAATACCAAGGCGGTGAGTACTCCATAGCTCCCCACTTTAAGCTATCAGCTAAAATGATACATGTTTCAGTTGAGGACCGTGAATACATCTTTAAAGTTTTATATGCCAATGTTGTTGGTAGTTTGATATATGTAATGATTTGTATAAGGCTAGATTTGTCACAGCCATGAGCATGGTGTCTAGATACATGCATGACCCCGGGAAGGGTCATTGGGAGGCCTTGAAGTGGATCCTACGGTATGACAAAGGTACTGTTTGGACTCCTACCGAAGCTGGGACTCAAGCACATGGATCTTGGTTTGGTGTTTGAGAAGAATGGGAGAAATGGGCAGGATTGTGTTGGATATGTGGATTCGGATTATGTTGGGGATCTTGACAAGCGCGGGTCTACTACTGGATATGTATTTACACTAGCAGGAGCACCGATATGTTGGAGATGTATACTTCAGTCTACAATATCTCTTTCCACTATGAAGGCAGAATATATGACGTTGACTAAAGCTGCAAGGAAGCTTTGTGGTTGTAAGGGTTATTGGATGACTTGGGACTGCACATGATACCATCAGGGTAAAATGTGCATGTCAGCTATCTATTTGACAAACAACCAGGTGTATCATGCCCTAACAAAGCACACTGATGTCAGGTTCCATTTTGTACAAGATGTCTTGGATGATGGAGACATTTATCCACACAAAGGACAATCCGGTAGATATGTTGACCGAAATTATCACTGGGGTAAAATTTGGTCATTGTTTGGAGTTGTTAAACATTCTTTGTTGTTGAGGACCTTTGGAGGCTATTTGGGTGAACTACGTGAGGCTTGATTCCTTGGGCAATAGGATACATAGGCAGTCAGTTTGATGCAGCTAGTTTGATGAGTTGATATCGACACGGTGGAGATTGTTAGAGTTCTATTTGGGTTCCCGGCTTGTTGTGGATTGAGTCCACTTCGTACTAGACGCAACAAATAGGATGGTTGGTATCAAGGTCGGCTCAGTTTTGGGAAAACTTCACCGATGAGAAGAATAGTTGAAATCGCGATGGAAATCAGTAAATTTGAATTGAGAAAGCAGCTTCAGTTTGGTTGCGGGTCGGTCGACCGAACGGCATAGGCCGGTCGATCGATTTCGTGCACAACACAGGGTCTGAAACCTTGTTCAGGTCGGTCAACCGATCACACTTGTGCGGTCAACCAATACAGGGTTGATTACTGGGCTAATTTTCGTTGTTCTAGCCGGTCGACCGCGGGAACATGCCCGGTCGACCGGAATCGGGTAAATGGGCCATTTTGTTTTCCTGGGCGGATTTGGATTTGGTGTTTATATAAATAGGAACACGATGTTTCTAGGGTTAGTGGGGGCGATTTTGAACAGATAATTGAGATAGTTTTTAGCATATTTGAAGGAGAATATGTGATGGACTTGAGAGCGGTTAGTTTATTAGGGTTATATTTGTGAGATTATTGAGTGATTGTAATCTTTATTTGCATCCTCTCTCTCTTTATTAGTAAGATCTATCCCCTCCTTGCACCGTGGACGTAGGCACATTGCCAAACCACATAAATTTGATTTCTTGCTTGTGTGGTGCTTGTTTCGGTTGTTGATTTGTTATTCTATCTTGTTTGTGATTTCGATTCTGCTACACACAACACCTTCAACATAATATTCATTACCAAACTATTCCCAAACCCTCTCACAGAGTTTCTATTCAATATGACCCTTGATTATGATGCTTTGTATGCAACAAACCTTCCAACTAATATACAAATTGAAAATATTCAAAAAATTCATTTCATAGAACTTAGATTTTCTCAGTTATCAGTTTGACAAATTATTGTCGGTATACTAATACCATACAGAAACGCGTGCACTGTTCAAAGCTCCCACATCATCGTGATATCATCCTGAGCCTACTACTCACGCAACAAAATGCAGCACTGCCAGCACGCGAGAAACCTAGAGTTCGAAGATCTATTTGTTTCACCAATTGAGAATATCAACGTGTGTAGGTGAAATACTAATAATTACACTATATATGGATACTTGTCTGCCAACAATTCAGTGTGTTTAAGTATAATACTTAAGACTTTCTTATTTTTTTCTTATTTTAGAACTTCTCTACTTTTTCTTGTATTTAACCTCAATAGCATGAATAATATTGATCAATTTCTCTTAAATATCTCTATATTTCTCATGGTATCAAAGTCATCCTCTTCATCCTAGAGAAACATCTTCCTCCTCCTTGATCTCAAGCCTGTCAAAGGGTTTCTCTGTGCTTCTGATGTAGGACGCTTAACGGACAATTTTATGGAGGAGTGGACAATCACGAGCTAAATGCCGACTCATACATATTATTAACTTCCGCAAAGAAACAATCATAGCTTCCAATCCAAAAGGTGGATTCTGACATATTATATATGTAAATCGCCTATCTCGACGATACGGAATCAACCAGATTGTCGGATTTTTAAAATCTCATCAGTAATATCCAGTTTTGACAAAAATCCAAAAATAATCAGCTTTTAGTTTATTTTTAGTAATAAAGTTAGAGTTTATTTTAATTAGGAAATAAATTTAATATTAAAGTCAAATGAGATAAGGAAACAAATTTAATTTTGATATATGATTTGTTTCCTCTAGTATAGGGAGTCTTTTTAGGATAGAATTTGATACTTTCTATTTCTTTGTAATTCTAGTTTTACTAAAAGTTTTATTTATTTTTCTATTTAAGAAAAGTCATGTAACCCCAAAGAATAATAATCTTTTTATCAATAAAAATCCTCTTTAATATTTTCTTCGTGGATTAGAAGTTCTTCATGGATTCGGAGATTGTTCTTTGTGAATTTAGAGAACAACCATTGGTGGACTCCGAAATTATCACTTCCCGCGCTGCGTCAGCTTCCCGTAGGCGGCTTTGACTCCAACTTTGATCTCGCCAACATCAACTCTACCCAACAGCTCCACCATTTAGCCCAAACACAACCTCACATCACTGTTGCATTTGTCGCTAGCTGCAACACAAGCCACACCCACCAGTTGCTCTTGTCGATTGTAAGACGTAAAACATCTAGACCTCCAGGGCTCACCCCCTGCACAACCAGCCTAGCACAAGTGCACTATGTGTTCGACAAAATGCTCGACTCACCTTCTACAGTCGGTGTTTTAAATGTCGACCGTTATGTTGAACATGTCGGCTGACATGTCAGATTTAGGGGCCAACCGACACGATATGGAGCTTTTCGATATGTATCGTGTTTTCAAGGTTCATGTCGAATATATCGGAGAACATGTCAGATATGTCAGAAGGATATATCGCGGGACATGTCGGCTATATCGGCCAATTTTTTAGTCTGAAAAATTAGCTAACTTCTTTTGTTATGTTCATCTAATCAAGTTTGGGTTTAAATTCTTGATTGCCTTAATATTGCTTACAAGACAAAAACCCAATCAGTTAGGGGTAATAGAAAAAAAACCGAAGTCATTTCCATCGTTCCTCTTCTCTCTTTTTTACTTTGACATCTCACCGGTCTCTTCTCTGATTTGTTCCTTCAACATCAATATCTGGCAATCTTTTCTCTTCTGAACCGCTAGCATTGGGCTCCTCTTTTGTCACCTTTTTCCTTCAACATCAACCCTAAACATCATAAATTATTTAGTATTTTATATGTTTAGACAATAGAATTTATTAAGTGTGTTTATATTTTATTTATGATATTTATATTATACATATGCACTGTAAAACCCTAAAAAAATTCATGTCAATATAATTAATATGAGATTAATTATGATTTATGAATATTTATTTTGATAAATATAGTTAAATGGTCTATGAGTATGATACCATGTATTTTGAGTATGAACGAGTTCATATATGAGAAAGAAAAGAGTCAAAACATGCACAACGGCCAAAAACATAAAAAAAAAACTAGAAAATTCCAGTCCGGTCGACCGCCGCAGTCGACCGCCGTCGGTCAACCGCCACGGTCGACCGTGAAACCTGTAGAGACTTGTTTCCTGTTTTGAGTTGCTTTTAGCTTTCTAAAGCCCATATTCGTTTCCTGGTATATATATCATATTTTCATGATATTTTTAGTTTTCTAAGAACCCTAACAGCCACCAAAACCTCTTTAAACCCTATTTTGATTCTTAGAGAAGTTTGGAGGCTTTCAAGTGGATTTTTCGCGGGATTTTTGGTGTTTGGCTTGTAGATCTTCTTTTGCTTGGCTTCTTAAGCGTTTTTCTACAAACCCCGGGCGAGTTCATCTCTGCTAATCCCCCTCCTAGTTTTTAAAATGTTTTTAAAGAGCTTTTAACATGTTTTATAGAGCCAAATTGACTAGTTTATGTATAAAAGTCAATTCTTTGTATTATATGTATAAAGACTAGGTATTTCCATGTTAAAAAGTTTGAGAACGATTTTTAAAGAAGTAATTAAGATTTGAAAATGATTTAAAAGTGGTTTAAATTTGATGAAATATGATTTGTGCATTATTTTAAGTTCATGTGCAAGAATTAGGGTTTTTGATATGAATTTTATGCAAATAATCATGCTATATATGTTGGATTTGTTTCCAGAAGTTTTTATCTGCTGTAGACATGTTTTCATGCAAGTTTCATGTTGTTTTAATCATGTTTGAATCACCTAAACACGACATGAATACGACACACAAAACCAGCTGGAGAACCTGTAATTTTAGCCCACGGTCGATTGCGCCCTAGCGATGATCGACCGCATGCAGGACCAAGACCTGGGTAAGCCCAGGAATCAGTCGCGGTCGACTGTCGCATAATCGCGGTCGACCACCAATCTGTAAGTGGCCCTGTGCATGTTTGTTTCGACTGTTTGAGTTGTCGAACCAGCCTCTCAACCTTGTACTATCATGATAAAATGTTTATGAGTTGTTTAACACCTGAGATGTTAGTAAACACCAGATATGTATACGCACACCGAGATACGTGCACGAATAGTTAGAATGTGTTGTGTTAACATATTTTTGTCCCAGTTCAAGTTGATGAACATAAAGAGCATAGCATATTGCATTGTATTCCGGAATAGGGAGATAAAACCTATTTCCGTAGGGCGATTGAGTGATAATATCACAAAAGTATCGTTATTTCATTGTATTCCGGGATAGAGAGATAAAACCTATTGCCGCAGAGTGATTGAGTAAGAATATTACAAAAGTATCGCTATTGCGTATGGAGATGCACACATGTAAGTTTTATTTGTCGTATTTTGATTTTATATTGGATTCCCGTGAGTAGGGTATTTTCTTTAGGATCGTGGCTCACATGATATGGCTCATAGTTGATTTTTGTTTTGGATGAGATCCCTCTTATGTTAGAGCTGTCTTTTCGAGTATAAATTGAGACAGATATTTGATTGAGGTTTGGAGTATTTTCCTTTTGGTTTATGATAGATCTTTGGTTATGGTTATTTTGAGTATTTACGAGAGTTGTAATCCGTTGTTTTTTCCTTCATATAGTAAAATATTTCCATCCTCTCCCTATGGACGTAGGCAATTTGCCGAACCAAGTAAACCCCGTGGACATAGGCAACTTGTCGAACCAAGTAAATCTCTATGTTTGTGTGTGATTTTTGTCGTTCCTTTGTGAATTATATTCGTTAGTTGTTCTCCTCACATTGCTCGACAACTCGTTTAGTTTTTGCACACGCTTCTGCTAATGTGCAATAATTAGTATCAGAGCCTAGGGTTTTAGACCTAGGATTTTCTTTAGGTGGAGAAAAACTTGGTGTTCTTTCTCTATAAGTTAGCATTAGCAAGCAATGGCAGGAGATAGTGGTGAAAGTAGCAAGGTTACGGCTAGTACCTTTCAGGTTGCACTTTAGAATACAAAGATTACTGTTGTGAAATATGACGACAAGGTCAACTTTGGGTTGTAGATGAGTGATGTGCAAGATGCATTGAATGCTCAAAATTTGGAAGAGACTATCATGGTCTATGAGAGGCCACCAAAATATGATGAGGCGATATGGGACAAGATAAATCAAAATGCATGTGGGTTGATTAGATCTTGTTTGGAATAAGAGTTGAAGTATGATGTTATCGGCATGACGTTTGTGATAAAGATGTGGGAGATTCTCAACAATAAGTATCTTACGAAAGTGTTGAGAATCGATTGTACTTGCTATGAAGATTGTTTAGATTCCAGATATCCAGAGGAACCTCACTTGTAAATCATGTGAACAACTACACAAAGGTATTGTCGGACTTGGCGAATGTGGAAGAGAAGATATCGGATGAGTACAATGTGATTATTTTGTTAGGCTCCTTACCTAATGAGGAGTATGATACCTTCATACTCACTTTGTTGAATAGTAGATCTTCCATCACCTATAGTGAAGTGTCTAATGTGTTGACGATTTTCGACTTGAGGAGGAAGAATAAAGAGTCTTTTAGAGCTAGCACTTCAGGAGAGGCCTTGTCGACGAGAGGAAGGAGTCCATATTCAAGAGGTGGTAATCGAGGCAGGTCAAGATCTAGAGGCCACTATCAAATTGGGAAGAACTAGTGTGCTTTTTGTAAAGAACAAGGACATTGGAAGAGAGGTTGCCCAAAGTTCAGAGAGAAGGAGAATAGCAAGAAGAAGGGTCTGAAGGCTAGTGAGGTGAACGTTGCTAAGAGTGGTGATGATTCAGATGATTCATGCTTTTCTCTATTGATTACTCCAGAGGTTAATCATGCTGATGCTTCAAATTGAATGTTGGATTCTGATGCTACTTATCATGTGACTCCTTGGAGAGATTGGTTTACATCTTTTGAGGAGCTCGACGGAGGTGTGGTGATCATGAGAAATGATCAGTCCTATGGCATTCGTGGGATAGATACTATCAGGATTTGGATGCACGACGGAGTTGTTCAAAAGCTGAATAAAGTAAGATTTGTTCCACAATTGACGAAGAATCTTATTTCTATTGGAGCTTTGGAGGCAAAGAGATTCAAGATGACTTTTGAGAACGTTGTGGAAAAAGTTACTAAGAAACCTTTGGTAGTGATAAAGGGAATCCGCAATATGAATCTTTATTATCTGAAAGGAAGCATTGAGATTGGCCAGGTAGCTTCAATAGTTTCAGAGGCGGATGTGAGCAGACTATGGTACTACAGATTAGGACACACAGGAGAAAAGTTATTGCAGACGTTGTGCAAGAAGGGGCTATTGAAGGGAGCCAAGAGTGGGAAGATTGATTTCTATGAGCATCGTGTTCTTGGTAAGAAGACTAAAGTAAAGTTTGGGACAGTCGTTCATGGGACGACAGGCATCTTAGACTACATGCACATGGATGTTTAAGGTCCTACCAAGACAGCATCACTTGGTAGTTGATATTGGTTCGTCACATTTGTGGATGACTATTCTAGGCGTTATTAGGTGTACAGCATGAAGCATAAAAGTGAAGTCCTAGAGATATTTATGGAGTGAAAAAGAAGATTAGAACTGCAGACAGGAAGAAAGATTAAGACGTTGAGATCCGATAATGATGCCGAGTACACTTTAGACCCCTTTCAGCAGTTATGTCGAGACGAGGGCATAGAGAGGCACTTCATAGTTAGTCATACGCCGCAGTAAAATAGGGTGGCAGAGTGATTGAATCGGTATTTACTAGAGAAGGTCTGATGTTTGTTATCGCAAAGTGGTTTGAAAAAGATCTTTTGGATTAAGGGACTTTCATATGCAAACCAACTCATTAATAGGCTACCTTCATCTGCAATTAAGGAGAAGACCCCTATGAAGATGTGGTCGGGAGAGCCAGCATACGATTATGATCAGCTCAAGGTTTTTGAGTTCCCTGTATTTTATCATGTGAAGACTGATAAATTAGAACCGTGAGATAGAAAGATCATATTTGTGGGATTCAAGCATGGAATGAAAGGATATAAGCTTTGGGGTCTAGTTGATAAGAAGATTGTACTGAGTAGAGACATCATATTTGATGACGCTTTGCTCTTGAAGCCTCCCAGCTCTTATCAGATGGAGAGCACCCCGACAGAGGAGACATCATAGGTGGTAGAGATTGATACAGCTCCACAGAGTTCAGATAGGACCGTATCCATTAGAGTGCCGATTGAGGTGACGCCAGGCGAGCACATTGATAATTTTGAGGATACAGGATAGCAGAACAGGATCAGAGACTAACGGTTCAAATTCATGATTCTATTGCAGTTCGGAAACCCAAGAGAGACATACGGTTGTTAGCGAGGTATACAGATACAGTGGTTGCATATGCACTTCCGGTGAAGAGTACCGATAAGATAGTTCCTACTACATTCAGAGATTGCCAAGCAGAGTTCAGAGATTGATCTGTGGCAGGAGGCTATACGAGAGGAGATGGAGTCTCTTCAGAAGAATGACACATGAGAGCTTGTCGAGCTTCCAAAGGGGCGGAAGACAATTGGTGCAAATGAGTGTATACCAAAAATAAGGGCATTCAGAGCACTCTAGTGAGGTTCAAGGTTAGGTTTGTAGTGAAGGGATATGCACAGAAAGAATGCATTGACTATAATGAGGTTTTTCTCCGATAATGAAGCACTCTTCGATTCAGATCTTGCTAGCTTTGGTAGCATAATATGGTTTGGAATTGGATCAGTTAGATGTGAAAACGACATTTCTTCATGGTGATCTTGATGAGAAAATATATATGGCTCAGTCATTGGGGTTTTTGAGCTGCAGGAAAGAAAATTTTGATTTGTAGATTGAAGAAATTATTATACGGATTGAAGCAATCTTCAAGACAGTGATATAAGCGATTTGATGGTTTCATGCTCGGTCATTCATATATTAGGAGCCAGTTTGATCCTCACATGTACTATCACAAGTTGTTTGGAGATGCGTACATATACTTATTGCTTTATGTCCATGACATGTTTATTGCTTCCCAGATCCGTCATAGATGAGTTAAAGATACAACTTTCGAGGAAATTTGAGATGAAGGATTTGGGTGAAGCAAAACGTATTTTGTGGATGGAGATCGACAGAGACAAAGATAAGGGTAGAATTTGTTTGACACATGTGGCTTATTTGAAGAAGGTTTTACAGCGATTTAATGTGAACATAGAGACGAAGCCAGTCAGTGTACATTTGGGAGCTCATTGAAGCTTTCAGCTGACCTCTCACCGAAGATAGTTGAAGATAGAGAGTTTATGTCGAAGACTTCATATGCGAGCACTGTAGGATGTTTAATGTATGTTATGGTATGTACGAGGCCGAATTTTTCACAGGCAGCGAGCATGGTTTCACGATACATGCATGACCCGGGTTCGGGTCATTAGGATGCCGTGAGATGGATATTGAGGTACATTCGAGTTATTCTTAATGTTGGTTTGGTGTTTGAGCGGGACACTAGCGGTGGACAGCTATATATTGGTTATGTTGATTTAGACTATGCTGGAGATTTGGATAAACGTTGGTCGATGATAGGGTATGTGTTTATTTTGACTCATGCGTCGGTGTGTTAGAGATACACCTTGCAGTCTACAGTGGCTTTGTCGACTACGAAGGTAGAGTACATGGCGATTACGGAGGTTGTTAAGGAGGCAATTTGGCTTCGAGAACTTATGGAGGATCTTGGTGTTTCGTAGCGATCCATCACCATTCATTGTGATAGCATGAGTGCTATTTTTTGGCAAAAAAATCAGGTTTTCCATGCGAGGATGAAACATATCAACGTTCGTTATCACTTCGTTTGAGATGTTCTTGAAGACGGGGATGTGGAGTTCGTGAAGGTACACACGAAAGATAATCCGATGGATATGCTCACGAAGATGGTTCCGAGCAATAAGTTTGATCATTATAGAAGCTTGTTGCAAATTTGTGCTTGTTGAGGCCTTTTGAGGCCATTTGGATGAACTACAGGCGGTTTGATTCCTTGGGAGAGAGGGTACGTAGGCAACCACATCAGTGCAACCGGAATTGGCGATACGACGCATTAGTGCTCATGTTGGTGTTGGCTCAGTTTTAGAAACACTTCACCGAGATGGAGAATTATAGAAAACGACGAATACTTGTTGAAAATCGCATGAGAAAAGAAGC
>BQKN01062823.1:0-19531 GCA_022839385.1 Asparagus kiusianus | reverse complement strand
CAAGGCTCTTCCCGATTGCCTCGCCAAGGAGAACAACGTGGGGTAAACAGGGACCAATTCGCAAATTCTCAGAAAAAAGGGGTTAATTTGCAAAATTCCAAAAAAAAAATGCCAAAGCGTCGATCCTCACCAAGGAGAATCAAGGCTCTTCCCGATTGCCTCACCAAGGAGAACAACGTGGGGTAAAAAGGACCAATTTACAAATTTTTAAGAAAAGAAAGACTAATTTGTAAATTTCCAAATATTGCCAAAAATGGCTCACCGGCGTAGGAAGGCGGCGCACCATCAACTGACATGGCAGGGGAACGACCTCTCGAAGAACGCGGCATGACGAGCTGCAAAATAAATTAAAAGAGGTCAGATCTAGAAAAAGAGCACTTTTTTATCAGATCTACACCCCTAAAATATTAAATCGAGGCGTCAAATCACACCCTCGACCCTCACATATGATCCTACAAATGCATAAATTAAGTTGAGCATGAAAAAGATCAAATTTGTGGAGGATTTACCTGAAGAAAGGCTAGAGATCCAACAAAAGTGAGACCTTTTTGGAAACTCTCAGCACGCGCTCGAGGGGCCTGAAAGAAATTCTAAAAAAATGGGATTTTTGAGGGGCTTCTCAGTCAAAGATCCAAAGGAAGCCTAGATCCAGGATAAATATCAAAGTTTCGAGGAGAAAAGATGCTCGAGGGAAGAAAAAAAATCAAAAAGAGGGAGAAAGGGGGGCCGGCCCTAGAAGAGAGGAAGAAAAGAGAAGAAACAAAGGAAAATTCCCTCTTTTATAGCCTTGAACCAAATCTGGTTGAACCAGACCAGACCAGGCTGAACCAGACCAAGCCCAAATTGGACCAGACTGAGTCAGAATGAGCCCGAATTGAGCCAGATTGAGCCAGATTGAGCCAGATTGAACCTGGCTGGACCTGACCAAGCCAGAGTGGACCAGAATGGACCAGAATGAGCCAGAATGGATCAGATTAAGCCAGAATGAGTCAAAGTGAACCAGTTTGGACCAATTTCGAACCCGTTTGAGCCAAATTCGAACCAGAACTCAAATTAGAGTTAAATTAAGCATCGAATTGATTTCAGATCAACCTATGGTTCAGTTCCTCACTTATTTAATCCCTCTCTCACATATTTGGAAAGTTTGGAAAGATTTTGAGCCCAATTACTGCCTTTTTTGGCTCATTTTCAAGCCGGTTCAGCTCATTTTGAGTACGGAAATACTCCAATAAGGTATACGAGTATAAACTATTCCCTATTTTTATTGAGAAGTTCCTGGAGAATATTCTTCTAAAAATATTCTTAAGGATAACTCAATAACACGACGCCGGACAACGCGTCTCAAAAGAAGACTCGACGCCGACAATTGAACGAAGGTTGCACGTTGAACCAACCAACAAAAGCTAATGATCGAAAAACTAAGAATCGACTTCAAGTTCAAATTCCGACGACGGTCAGACAATAAATGCAGCACCGGAATCCTCACAGGCGTTCTACAAAGCACTGAATGACCTGGGGGAATTGAAGGAAGCCAGAACAGAAGCCATTCCGAGGTCCCGTTATACCGACTCAAGGTTGGGACGATCACATCCAAAGTATTTCAGGCTCTTCTATAAAAGAACGAGACTAAAACACTTTGGAGGGGGTATCTGTAGGTGTATAAAATTGTCTATAGGTCCCTTAGCTTAGCTCAGCACGATGATTCGACAAAACAACGGACATTCGAGCGACAAGGCGACGAGGCACGCAAGCAACGGAATACGTTCGCGTGCGGGACCAAACCAACGGTTCGGAAAGTTAACGAGTCGTCCAACAAACAAAACGGACTTGAACTCAAACACCGAAGCGGAGCTACTGCCAAATGAAGATTTGGGGAATCGAATCAAGACCTGAACGAATCAACGAAGGGTCGAGGCGACAAGGCACACGAACAATGGAACACGTACGCACGTGGAATCGAACCAACGTTTCGGGGAATCACCGAGTCATCTAAACAAGAACGAACTCGGTGATATAACGATCGAATCGGGACCAATCCCAGACTCGAACTCAGAAACGGATTAACTGCCATATTTGGAATCAAGTCAATTCCAGAAACCGAATCAAATCCGAACGACGGAGAACCGGAAACACCGGAAAACGACGAAACCAGCGCACCTGGGGGAACTCGGCCCGAACCGAACCACCCTAAGGTGGCTCGGCCCAAACCGAGCCACCCTAGGGTGGCTCGGTGGCCGAGCCACCCCTGGGTGGCTCGGCTATGGCCGAGCCACCCAGAGGTGGCTAGGCACAGTTCTGTGCCAAAGGCACAGTTTTGAGTGCCTATAAATAGGCCTGGCACTCGTTCATTTGAGAGGACTTTTTCTGAAACTTCTGAAGAGCCGAAACTCTGCCGGATTGCGACCTCAACTCGGATTGTGAAGGCTTGAAGACTTGGACGACCAGATCTACGTGACACTACTCCGGATCTAAGCTTGGCTCTTAGATCCCGAGATTAGAGCGAGCGTTTCCTTGGTGAAACGATCCCTCTCGGCTACTATCTCCTTGGTGGGATAGTACCCGTTATACCACGTAAATCTGTTCAGATCGAGATTGCGCGGTGGTCCACGGTACTCAACCCCGGCACAGGCGAAGAACCCCACAAAGCGAGGGACCGTAAAACAGGAAACTCGTGATTTGTTCAAGGAAAGTTGTAATTTTTATTTCTTTATTTTGATTTTGTTGTAAACCGGATCTTATAAAAAGACCGGATTTCTTTGTAAACGCATAAAGTTGTTGTCAAAGTTGTAACAGAATCATCAATGAAGAATAACACAATTTCCCGCGCGAACAGGAGCGTCATCAAAAATGGTTACATCATCCATTGAATCATGCTCCTCATCTTCTACATCATCACCTGGCACGTTGCCAACTTCAGCACCCTCATCATCTTTTTCTTCGTCAGCTTCACCACCGATCGAGGAGCCTTCATAATCGACTCGTTCCTCATCATCTTGAGCAGCTGAAGATCTAGGAAGACTTGTGTCAACAGCTGGTTTATTCATAAGTCCTGTTGTAGGACTAGGAATTAAGTCACCGGTTTGTGACATTAAGGCAGAAGGGGAAGGAGATGGATTCTCTTCGACATCCCTCTGCTCCAAGATTGGAGACTCAGGGAGGTCCATCACTGGGGCGGATTCTGCATCTGCAGCCATTAATTCATCCTCTTCGTCCTCGGGAGGATGATAAGAAGAGGCACCGCCTGAAAGGGCTGGCCCCTGAGAACGAAGCCCGGTTCTTCTTGGTAGGCCCACCACAGACGATTCCTGTGGCCCTTCATCTACAGCAGCCCGGATGGCCTCAGCCATTAACTTGGGTTTTTGTTAGCCTCTGGGAGGAGAATCAACCCGTAGTTTCCGGCGAATCTGCTTATCATACTTGCCGGCTTCATCTGCAGAAAGTTTTCTTTTCTCCGATGCTCTCGTAGTGGAAGGCTCAACCACATGTTGTTCCTCCCTGGGAGCAGGTTCGGCCGTTTGCTCCTCTTCCTGTTTAGCAGGCTGGTTCTCAACGGCTAAGAACTCATCAACCCCTCTTAAACGGGATGTCTTTGACCCCCTCCTTAAAGAATACATGTGCCTAATGTCTCTCAGGCACGATGAATTTATGTTGTAATTGGGAATCTGAGACGCTGCGTGATACCAATTACAGAAGCTTATGGAGGTGTAGGAGTTGGCAGTTTTGTGAGGAAGCCTGAAAACGGCCTTGGTACAACCCGCTACAGAATAATACCAGGCCCTGGCTCCTTCATACAGATTGCCCACAACTGATAGCTGAGGGCGAGGGTTCCCGACGTACACTTGGTCGTACCCAAATTACCGAGCAAATCTATAAGGTTGGTAGGGCTCGATGAAGCAATTGACGCCTTGCCGGAAGACTAAGTAGCCTGGCCTAATGGAGATAAGCCAATGAAAAACACCTCCGTTTAGCTGAGTGAATCCATTGGGGCCTGCTACGTCTTGATATTCCGCACCATAGATACCACCCTCAAAATCAGGGAAACATCGGTAGATATGGAAGTTGGTATCTCGCGCCAAGATTTGGCGAATCCTAACCATGTATCCCCCTTCCCATTTCGCAGACTCTAATCTCTGCACGAATGGGATGAATGAATCTCCTGGGGCAGAGGCTGCACTCATCAACGAAGGGCAGTGTAACACGTACCAAGCCATTAAATAAGTATATGGCATTGGCACTCTAGGATTGGGAGTCTTGAAAGCCTGGCGACCCTCGGACTCCACCTCTGTGGTTTCAACGAAGTCCGAAGTCAACTCCCGCAATCCGAATTGTAGACAACCCACCATAGCACTGAGGAGGCTCACAGGCCTCCCATGGGCTAGAAGTACGGCGGGGTAGATCACCTCAACAGCGAGAGCATCGATCGGCCTAGTAGGGACGACGCACCGCTTGAGCCACAGCATCAAATACCCAGCCAAAAGCGCCGTATCAGAGATAGGGAGCAGAGCTTGGTAATGGAAACTCTCGAATTCTGTGTGGGCCGGGAAAACATCTTCCTTGGCCTCATTTGTGTAGTGGGAGGTAGCATCGTCAATCCGGGCTTGGACTTTTTCCAAAGTACTGGCCGATAATCGGGACACGGAGCCCTCCTTACTGGTCAAGTTCTGGAATAAATATTCCGCCCAAGACACTTGTTTAATGCCGCTTCCGCGGGCCCCGTCAGTTGCATGCAAATGTGGAAGTGACACATAACTTCCCATAAAGTAGCATAAATTTCAGGGCTGGCCTTCTTTAGAAGTTGGAGTTCCGCCGACCCCGGAACAAATTCTTCATACGGCAAATCTCCAAGAAGAAGACCCGAGACTTCGTGCATCTCGTGAAGAGCGAAGCCTAACTCCCCCACAGGAGTGAAGAAAGTGCAAGAATCAGGGTTATACTTCTCCAGTATAGAGAAGAAGTGAAAATGGCTCTGGACAATTCCAAACTTGGTGGCCCGCACAGGTACTTTCAAACCAGCCTGGGAGAGGGGCGCATCCAATTCGTCCAAAACGAACTTGGTCATCCGAGTCCACCACCCTGTTACTGGAGAATGAACCCAGCCAGGAGTTCTGAATCCTTGTGCGGGAAACTCCCCTTTCTTCTCCACAAATCTCCTAACAAAAGTCCTCGCGGGACTAGCCACCTCGCCAAGGGGATACTCCTTAGCGAATAAACCTGGTCGTAAAGCAGTCACCTGTCGACCATAACCTGCCGAGCGGACCCCGTGGAAGGTCAAATTTCCAAGAACAACCCCATCTTGATCCTTAACCAAGGGCCAATCCATGTGCCTCGGGACGGACGCACACTGGAAATAAGATATGGGGAACATTCTCTCCATATTGGGTAAGAAAAGGTTGCGGTCTCCAACTTTCCGCAGCCACTTGTAGTTTCCGTCATAAGCGGTGTCAGCATTAAAGTCAACAAAGTCCCCGAAGAGGTATTCAGGTTTGACTATTGGCTTACGATTTGTGTGTTCAAACTTAACATCCGTAACCAATGTCCTAAGAGTTTCGGGAGAAGCTTTCGTGACTAACTCCGCGCGACTCTTATCCTTAATTTTGAAGACTGGGAGTTCTTGGCGCGAGTTGAATGTCATATTCATGTCCACGCCACCTTCATGTCCGAAATGGTGGCGAAAAAGAAGTGGTTCGCTGGTATGACGCACTGCAAAACGAAGAAAAAAATCAGCTAAGTCAAAAACAAAGCTCATACGCGAAGGTCGAAACCCGCGTCAACTAAGTCAGACGCGAAGATCGAACCTCGCGTCAGAAAAGTTAGACGCGAAGGTCGACACCCGCGTCAACTAAGTTCAGACGCGAAGATCGAACCTCGCGTCAGAAAAGTCAAACGCGAAGGTCGAACCTCGCGTCAGAAAAGTCAAACGCGAAGGTCAAACCTCGCGTCAGAAAATTCAGACGCGTAGGTGGACCCACGCGTCAGAAATACCAAACGACGGAGTCCAGCCCCGCGTCATCTGAAACGAGTTTCCTCGTTGGGTCCAAAAACCAAAACTTGCCGATGCAAGTTCAACGACCACGAAGGCCATACTTACCACCGATCAAAGGAAGGTGAGGCGGCATGTTCGCCTGAACGGCAGCGCCGTCGGCCGGCGCTGATGATGCCAACTTTCGAGCCGCAGCGGCGTCAGATCGGGAAGAACGAGGGGCGTCGGATTTCTTGGGTGCCATGAGATCTCGTCGGAGGAGATGAACAGTTCTTCGCCGGGGGAGAGAACGAAGATTTTCGTTGGAATTTTAAAGAGAGTCGAATGACTCTGATTTGACCTAAAGCGGTCTATTTATAGACAGCTGGACAGGCTGTCAAATCCTAACGAACGGGATTCGAGATCAGAATCCCGCCCGAACCGACCCTCGCGTTCGGGTCGGTTGAAATTCCCAAACGCTGGGCTCACCCACGCGTTCCAATTCTCAAATGCATAATTTGTTTATGCATTGGATTATTATGATGGCAGCTCTTCAACTACCAAGGCTATGACACGGCCCCAGGTAAATAAGAGCTAGCAGCAATCATCAAGGCGACCAAAGCCGAGAAGAAATTGGTGACTCCGCAGGGGAGTCTATCGAGAGACACAAACAGATTACAGTCAACAACATTGAAATCATCTTGCTCGATCAGACGGAGTGAGCAATCAATTCACAAGACTTTGGGGTCCAAAGTATTCCGAAAATTCGTCCCAGTCAACCGCGAACTTTCGAAAACTTTGGAGGGGGTTCTGTAGGCTGTCTAAAAATCACAGTGGATAGCTGATTATAACAAGCCCCTACGATAGAGGTCACCATCAAATGACTTTCAAATCACCGCAAACACAACCTCATTTCTGAGATGATTGATCTTGATGGCTGCGACAACAGCATGACTAATAGAGATGCTGATGAGCAGTGTAATGATTTTAGAAATAAAAGGTTGGACTTAGTTAGTGAGTTGCTTGGTAGAGAGTTGTGGGCAAATATTCGTCTAAAAGACACTATGGATGTTGATTCCCGTCTAAGCTCCTACAACGGAAGCTATAATCAATTAGTTTTCGGGTCGATAAGAGAAGAAACTGCAAATGGAGGACTTTTCACATAGATCGAGAAGAGTTACAATTCGACGACACTTCCGACAACTGATGGAAACTCTATTCAGCAGTCTTCACAATCTACAGTGAAGGTTACAATTTGACGACTTTCACACTCCACAACAGCTAAAGCGAGGATTACAGAACAACGGTCTTTGCAATATCTTACAGAAGAGGTCACAAGTCAACAAGCTTCTTCTAAAACGCGGAAGTCATCCCCGCGTCACAAGTATGGAAGTGCAGGCGACCCCCGCGTTTCCAAGACACAACTCAACGTGAGCGACCCTCGCGTTCGTAAGGGTTCAACTCACACCGACCCCTGCGTCACCAAGCAGGCAACAAGCCAAAACGCGAGCGACCCTCGCGTTCATCAATGTTCAGCTAACACCGACCCTCGCGTCACGATTCTAAGACACGAAGTTGGGTTCTGAACGCCAGAGTAGGCGTTTGACTTGTTCAAACACAAGTCGAACGGTTCCAGAACCGTTTATCCCACGTTCTGAGGGATTTTCGCCCACGTAGGAGCGGATATAGGGGTCAGTTACAACCCCTTATCCCCCTATAAAAGCTCAACAAACTCGAGAGAGTTAGTGGCTGGCTCTTTGAAAACGGAAGAGTGAGTAGGTTGGATTTTAGAGATCTAAACCGCACATGTTGGAGATTTAGCAGCAACGAAATCCTTGGAGATAGGATTTTTGAATCGATCTCAGGAGATCAGAGCCGAGAGGATTCTTCGACAATGG
Organism: Asparagus kiusianus; assembly: GCA_022839385.1. Taxonomy (NCBI): domain Eukaryota; kingdom Viridiplantae; phylum Streptophyta; class Magnoliopsida; order Asparagales; family Asparagaceae; genus Asparagus; species Asparagus kiusianus. The sequence goes on along the minus strand of BQKN01062823.1, from coordinate 11,674 downwards.
ATACAGCTTGATCATTAACCGAATTTTCGGTTCTAACAACTCTATCTACAGAGTTTTAACTCGTTCAGAGTTCTTAAACTCATTAAAGAGTTACGTATAAAACTTCCTACAGAAGTTCATCGTTCCCACGAGATAAGAGACGGTCGGATCGTCAACGGAGAGCAAGTTCGACGCTATCAATCGAAGGAAGCACTCCATCGCTACCAAGAAGAACCCAGTTTTAAACAAAGGGGAAGAACCAATTTCGTTCTCCTCTCTTTTGTAATCAAGTTGTAATCGAGATCAAAGGAATCAATTCAAATTTTCTTTTATCTTCCTTATTGCAATTTTCCTACATACATATGGCATAAGCGCTTGGGTCACATCTCAAAAGGTAGAGTTGAGCGTCTTGTGTCTGATGGCATTTTGGATTCCCTTGATTTTTCGGACTTCAACATATGTGTTGAATGTATCAAGGGAAAACAGAACAAGGTTAAGAGATTAGGTGCTAACAGATCTTCGGATGTCTTAGAATTGATACATACAGATATTTGTGGGCCATTCCCTACGGAATCCTGGAATGGTCAACAATATTTTATATCATTCATAGACGATTACTCACGTTATGGGCACCTATATCTCATTCATGAAAAATCTGAGTCTCTGGACATGTTCAAAACCTATAAAGCTGAAGTTGAGAATCAACTCAACCGAAGAATCAAAACCGTTAGATCTGATCGTGGTGGTGAGTACTACGGCAGATATGATGGTTCAGGTGAACAACGTCCAGGACCATTTGCTAGATACCTAGAGGAATGCGGTATCGTCCCACAGTACACCATGTCGGGTTCACCTAGCATGAATGGTGTAGCTGAAAGACGAAACAGGACTCTTAAGGATATGGTAAGAAGTATGATTACTCATTCTTCTTTACCAGAGTCACTCTGGGGAGAAGCACTTAAGACAGCAGCTTACATTCTGAACAGAGTACCAAGTAAAGCAGTTGCTAAAACACCTTATGAGCTTTGGACTGGTCGAAAGCCCAGTTTAAAGCATTTACATATTTGGGGATGTCCAGCTGAGGCTAGGCCTTATAGGCCAAATGAAAAGAAATTGGACTCCAAAACAGTTAGCAGCTACTTTATTGGTTACTCTGAACGCTCTAGGGGCTTTAAGTTTTATGATCCCACTATAAGGAATATTTTTGAGACGGGAACATCAACATTCTTTGAGGATGTTGAGTTTGGGGGGATAAATAAGGTTAGAGACATTGTTTTTGAGGAGGAATTGGTTTCAGATCCTATCCATACAGTTACTTTTGACAATATTCAGGTTCCTATACCTGTTGTTGCTCAAGAAGTAAATCTGGAACCTCAAGATGACAATGTTGAACAACTCCCTGTTCCAGAAGAACAAACTCAACAACCTCAAGAACCACCAATGCCATTAAGGAGATCCACGAGAGAAAGGAGAAATGCTATTCCGGATGATTATGTTGTATTTCTCCAAGAACATGAGGAAAGTAGTGGAATGTTGGAAGATGATCCAATCAACTTCCTTCAGGCCATGAAAAGTTCTAATTCTCAACAGTGGATTGATGCCATGAATGAAGAGTACAAGTCCATGCAAGACAATAAGGTTTGGGAACTTGTCCCGTTACCAGTAGGTGCAAAACCAATTGGTTGTAAATGGATTTTTAAAACCAAGCGGGATGCAAACGGTAATGTGGAGAGGTATAAGGCACGTCTTGTGCCTAAAGGCTATACTCAAAAGGAAGGCATTGATTATACAGAGACTTTCTCTCCGGTTTCATCGAAAGACTCATTCAGAATAATCATGACACTTGTTGCTCATTATGATCTTGAGTTACATCAGATAGATGTTAAGACTGCATTTCTCAATGGCGACATTAATGAGATGATCTATATGGTGCAACCAGAAAACTTTGTGTCGGGAGACCCAAAGAATATGGTATGCAAATTAAGAAAATCCATCTATGGACTCAAGCAAGCTCCTCGTCAATGGTATCACAAGTTTCAACAAATAGTTATCTCGTTCGGTTTTGAGATGAACATTGTTGATGACTGTGTATATCACAAGTTCAGTGGGAGTAAGTATATCTTTCTGGTTCTGTATGTCGATGACATATTACTTGCCACTAATGATATAGGCATGTTGCACGAAACCAAGAGATTTCTATCAAAGAATTTTGAGATGAAAGATCTTGGGGACGCCTCTTTTATATTAGGGATCCAGATACATCGAGATCGTTCTCGGGGTATTCTTGGATTATCACAAAAGAGCTATATCGATAAGGTACTTAAAAGGTTTAGCATGCAAGACTGCAGACCAGGAGATACCCCTGTTGCTAAGGGAGACAAGTTTAGTCTCAATCAGTGCCCTAAAGGTAACCTTGAAATTCAGGAAATGCAGAAGATTCCTTATGCTTCGGCTGTAGGAAGTCTAATGTATGCTCAGGTATGTACGCGTTCGGATATTGCGTACATTGTTGGGATGTTAGGCAGATACTTAAGCAACCCTGGTTTGGATCACTGGACAGCAGTCAAAAGGGTTATGAGGTATCTTCAGAAAACAAAAGGTTACATGCTCACATACAGAAAATCAGAAAATTTGGAGGTCATTGGGTATTCGGATTCTGATTTTGCTGGATGCCAAGATAGCAGAAAGTCTACATCAGGCTACATTTATATGTTAGTGGGAGGAGCTATATCATGGAAAAGTGTCAAACAAACACTAGTAGCTTCCTCCACTATGGCAGCAGAATTTGTAGCTTGCTATGAGGCATCCAATCAGGGAATATGGCTGCGAAATTTTGTCACGGGACTACGCATTTTGGAAAATGTTGAAAGACCACTAAGGTTATATTGTGACAATAAATCTGTAGTAATGTATTCAAATAACAACAGGAGCTCAATTAAGTCAAAACATATTGACATTAAGTTCCTGGTTGTGAAAGAAAAGGTACAGAGTGGACAGATATCCATAGAGCACATTGGGACAAACTCCATGATAGCTGATCCTCTTACTAAGGGATTACCACCCAAGGTCTTTCACGAGCATACTGCTCATATGGGGGTGGTAATATTTGAGGATATTATGATTTAGTGGGAGTTTGTAATTGTGGTGCTTTATGTTTGTTTGTATTGTCTGATCAGAATAAAGTTTTCAGTTAAGTCACTCTGTTACATTATGTTTGGTTTTGACCTCATTAAGGAGGACCAGTTGAAAATAGACATGTACTGATCACATTGCATGTAATTTTCATGCTGCACATCCATGATTGATCTATGTTGTTTGACTGTATTGGTATATGTGACCATTGATGGGTCGAGTCACGATAAATGTGACGAAGGCCGCTTTGATCCTATATTGATATAGTCAATGGACCAGATTGTTCGGAAATATCTTTTCAGTGATAGCAAATTTTGAGCTCATAAGGTTATACACAATTTAAGGAATCATATGGTGCCCAAGTGGGAGATTGTTGGATTTAATCTAATAAATCTATTTGTGGGCACATATGATTAATCAATGTGTATTGCTATCTTTCAGGATAACCCACTGAAGTGATCAACTAAGTTGGGTTAATGGGTATTTAATTATAATCATGGGGTTATATGTGCAGATACCAGGTTGTAATTGTGATTTATTGAGGGGCTAAATTACAAAAGTACAATATCTATAAATAAGGGGTTATGGTCCCTAACCTAGGGTTACAACTTTCTCTAATTTCTCTTCATCCCCATCTTGAGAGAGATATTCGGCTATAGAGAAGAACCCTAAGGTTAGAAGATCCAAAACCCAAATCAAGATCCATCAATGGATTCAGGTATAAGCTTCCGCTCTTTATGTTTCTTTTAATCTCTTTGAATTAATCATGGCTATATGGTTTTAAGATCTCAAGTTTTAGATCTAACAATAGCAACTTTAATATATAAAAATCTGTATTGGTCCATTCACCTAGCCTAGATTAAAGTCGTTCCAAAAACACCTAATACTAGCTAGTCATGCGGCAAGTTGTACTCAGCTTCTTCTATGTATCTGGCTACACACCCCTATTTCTTGCTATCCTAAGAAATAATTCCACCATCATAAATGAATAAGTGTCTCTGAGTGCTTGTTTGCATTTAGAGCGAGTGAAGGGAAGTTAAGGAAACATAGGAGAAATTAAGCGAAGATAAAATAATATGGAAAACTTGCAGTGAAACCAAGTTGAACAGTAGTGTTATGACATTCAAGGTATCATTGTCTAGATGATTGTTTTAATCAATATAATGACTTCCTTAATTTATGTACCTTATTTTCTTGTTCTTTAACATGAAATCCTTCAGTTTGATTCATGTCTATCACTTCCTTCTATTCTTAATTGAGGAAAGCTATATTGGCATCCATTTGAAAATGTTTTAAATTAAGGTCAACTACAATAGCTAATATATTTTTATGGATGCAAATTTTGCTATTGGAAAATAATTTTCTTAATGATCTATACCCTCCTTTTAGGTAAAACCTTTAGCAACTAACCGTGCGTGCCTTGAATTTATCAATTGATCTATCAAGATGATGTTTCTTTTTCAATATCCATTTGCAATCTATAGGCTTTTTCTTTTCTGGCATGTCAAATAATTCTCAAGCTTGATTTTTCTCAAAGGAGTCAATCTCTTCTTGCATAGCTTCGAGCCATGAACATGACTCATGTGAATTTATTGCATCATAATAGCTCAAAGGATCAATCTGATCATCAATATTATCATTAGCTGAAAACATGATGTTTCACATGAATATAAATAATAATCATTCATCTAGGCAAGTTGAGTTCTAAGTATTTTATTGACAATTAGATTTTCATATTGTACATTATTGTTTGCATTATTTTTCATATATATTTGCTGATCTGCGAGTTTATTTTCCATGATTGGACGATCAAAGTCATCCATGTCAATCGGATCATTATTGGAAACATCACCTAATGTAAGTTGGGGAAGAGCTTCTTATTGTACTTGTTTCCCTTCCTCTAAATTTTCTAGAAAAGTAGTATCCCTACTTCTAAGACACCTTTCATCTCATGGAAGAAAATATATACTTTGGATTTTTTTAATATCCTATGAACATGAACTTTATAGTTTGTAGATCTAACTCGTCACTAACTTATCTTAGAATAAGTATATAAGCTGTGTAAATCTATTTTCTTAGATGACATAGGGAGGGTTTATATCCATACCAAAGTTTAAATGATATCAAAAAGTTAATTTTATGGGTATTCTATTTAAAACATAATATGTAGTTAAGATTGTTTGTCCCCAAAAAGCTTTGGGAAGTCGAGAATGAGACAACATACATCTTACTGCATTTAGCAATGTTCCTTTTTTTTCCTAACCACACCATTTTGTTGTGGTGGGTAAGACATTGTTATGTGTCTTTTAATTCCCATATTGAATATAGTAGTTGCCAAATTCCTTTGAATTACGTTCATCACCTCTATCGGTTCTTAAAGTTGTTATGAACCTCCTAAGAGTTCTTTTCGCTTCTACTTTATATCTATTAAAACATACAAAAGCCTCTGACTTTTCATTCAAGAGATAAACAAAAAGTGAATTTTGAGTAGTCATCTATGAATTGAATAAAATATTCTATTATCGCATGTCGTTACACTTAATGGCATATAAATATCTGAATAAATTAATTCTAATAACTCTTTTGCCCTTTGACACTATGTGAATGGCTTTCTAGTTATTATTCCAGTTAAACAATGTTTAGAGTGTGATTTCCTCATACTTGTCAATGTTGGTAACATGTTCATTCTAATAATTTGATCCATTTTAAAACTACCATGTGGAACAAATCTCATATGTCAAAGATCCAAATTAGATAATAAACACTAGGAATAATTCAAAACATTATTCTTATGAATCAAATCAGATTTCACAGCAGGAAGATAATCATGTTCGGACACAAATTTACCTATTATAAACACTTATTTACTCTTTCCAATTGAGACCTTATTATTATAAAATCTGGTCTACACATCAGTCTTCGGCATAGCAGTAACTAACACCAAGTTGTGCCTTATGCCAGGTGCATAAGACACATCTTTGACCATGACACTATCTCCCACGTCTAATATGTAGGAACTAATACCTTTTACATCTAGACCCTCCTTTTTCTTCGCAATGTGGTGAGTGGCACCCGAGTCAATCCACTAATCACATATATTAGTTGTTGCAGTATTACACTCAACTACGCAGATAAATTCCCTTTTGCTAGATCCTGTCTTTTCTGGGTATTTCAAATGCTATCTTATAGGTTTTTGAAACCTTTAAAAGATCGTCTTCCATGAATATCAACATTAAGCTTTTCCCCTTCTTGTCCCTAAGAGTTGAGATGCCACTTCTTAAATTTTGTTTTTTGAATCTCAGTAGCATCTTCAGTAGGAATTGGAGCATTAGTCTCAAGGAAACCATCAACATTGCCATAGATCAAGCTATATATTCTTGAATTTCTGGTGACACATATCATAGCACCCCATTGAACCATTCAGTCTTCAAAAGCTCAAAAGCAACCAATTTTCTCTTTCCTTGGTACTGAACAGAGAAAACTAAGGAGAAGAGATGTGGGATGACGAGAGGGGTGACGGAGAAGGAACCGCGATGACGCTGAGATTGAGAAGCGCATCAGTTGCCGAGGAAGTTTTGTCTCTAATACTAATGAAGGATTTTAAGAGAAAGAGAAAGATGGGAGAGATTTCCTTAAGATGAGAGAGATTTCCTTTTAAGTTCCCGTTTGTAGTGATTTTTCCATGGGTTTTAGCCACTAATGTATAGTACCCATTTTACAACCGCTTACCCTTTAGTTCCGTACTCAATGTCCAACAAAGTAACAGTTAAGTTATTTTCTGAATCTTAGATATTTTCTATTTGTTACATCGCTCTCCTTATTCTAAGGGGCTGTTTGGTTCGTTTTTTAACTTGGTGGAAAAGTTTTACATCGCCTCCACATCAGATTTTTCGTGGCCACGTAGGATATAAGCTTTCCATCGGTTTTTTCCCATCTTTGGTTCGCTAGGGTTGAAGAAGGGAAACTCTGTGAAAATCGCTGTCACATCAGATTTTTTTCTCTCCCCCAATTCCTTCCTTAACCTCGTGAAATCGACGAAAACTGCAGTCACGTCGGCTTTTTGCCATATAAACAAAAGTTTATCTTTTTTTTCATGCGAACCAAACACAAGAAAAATAAATACATTGGTTTCCCACCATTTTTTTGTGCGAGCCAAAGCGAAACAATCTATTTTTTGAAAAAGTTTGAAAAACTCAAAACTTGTGTTTTTATACATGGAAATGTATTTCTCTATATCTAAGAAACGAACCAAACATCCCCTAAAGATAATAGGCCCATTTGTTGAGGCTAAAACCGACACGAAGAGTATTCGAAACAAACCAGTTATATTGCGACTATGATGTCCGTATCTTGAAAGCATCTGAGAAATTACTTTGTAAGTAGTAAAAATACTTGAAAACGATATTTGCAACGGACAAAAGTCAGAGCCAGAGAGCGTGAACTATAGACAAAGAATATGATCAAGTTAAGCAAACGGACAAAGAGCTGAGGCCCATGTGGGGCCCAAGGCCGAATGTGAAAGGGCCAGTATTGCAGACGCAAACTCCCATGTTTCGTTTACACGTGGAGCGAAAGCGAGGTGTAGAGTAAGCAGGAGGAATTTTAAGGACACTACTCGAGTATTTATAATGCTTAAGAAAAAGACACGTGAAAATGATAATGCCCAAATGACTCCCTAGTACATAATTTAGCCTCAACTTTTAGCAAGACCCCTGTATACTACCATTACTTTAAGCCTTTTATCAAATTAAATTCTTGGGACTCCTGTATATACGCAAGCCTATCCTCTCAATCTCATATTTACCAAAAATATCCTAAATTAACAAATTACCAATTTTTGAAAGGCTAATTTGTAAAAGTATTAACGCAATCATCACTCACCATATCTAAAAAAGTAGATTTGTTATGTTTAAAAGTAATCTTTTCTAATGTTGATGAGTTGGCTAGTTTGGCCCGTTTGGGGATACTGGAATTTATGATAATTTTATAAATATGCATAATTTAAAGGGTATATACGATCCTAAGTTTATATGGGGGGGGGGCTAAAATTCTAGCGTCTTATTCTGCACAAAAATATAAATAAATATTTTCACACTCCCAATTTGCTTCCACACTATTGGCGGCTTATCAATTTACCATCCACCCAAAAAGTTATAGGTATTTTTTAGATAAAAAGTTTATAAATACTTTAAATATTGTTCGGAATCCCCAGACTTAAATTATAATAGAAGCTTATTTCGCCAAATTTGCAAATACATGCCAAATCTATGCATTGTCTATTTGTTTTTCAAGCAATACAATTAACAATAGAATGAAAATTAAGATCACGATTAGGAAAAATATATTTAAATACATGTTTTAACACTTAAACATTGTCTGCTTGTTTTCTTTTTACAATAATAATAATGAATTATAACTGATACAATCTTGTTGTTTTCTTATTTTATCATAAGTCATTTTCCCCATTCAAGAATACTAATCTGATGTTCAGATTTACTTCAAATTTATTTTTCAGGGCACCATGCTTCGGATACGATGAAATAGCTACATCAGGAGTAAAACCAAACGGGAATGGTATAGGGTCCGTCAAAAACTTACTTACCAATCCTCGGGGCCGAATGAAATTTGGCAAAAAAAGAAATAAGGGGGCTGAATAAAATTTGCCAAAAAGAAATAAATGGGCTCAGAGCAGGGTTCAGGGTCCGAACGCCGCATGACCGCACCATCGAGTCCGGTCCTCGTGTCAAGGGCGCCGCCCAAGCACCGCAACACCGCACGCGACATTTGTAATTGCCTCAAAATTTACTTCCCTATTTAACTCTCTCACGCTCTCTCTCTCTCTCTCTCTCTTAAATTACTTCCTTCTACTCGCTTCTCTCTCTCCATCTCTCTCAATCTCTCTCCATTTAGCAACCTCTACAGCTGTAATATCTCTTAATTGAACTCAAAGTTGGAAGAAGATCACCGCAATGATGCCATGCCATAAGTAAATAAGCATTTACATATACATGTTTATCATTAAATAGTACTAGAGAAAGGGAGGGGAGTTAATTGGCTTTTAGTTTAGATGTGTTTATATTATTATATATCATTATATAGACGAGAGAGAGAGAGAGAGAGAGAGGAGTTAATTTTGCTTGTAGCTTCATCATGAGAGATTCTCCTTCATCTTCTTCCTCTTCTTTTTGGAGGAGTATTGCAAGGTCTTCTTCATCTTGGGTGGTTGTAGTTGTTCTTGTTCCTCTCTTAGTGGTCTCTTTTGTTGCTTTTCGTTTTGATTCTAGTTCTTCAACTTCTTGGCTCTCCTCCTCCTCCGCTTCTTCTTCTTCTAATAATAATAATATTGATGATAGTAGTAGTTTTGTAAGTAGTATTAGAGGTGAAGAGGAACATGAGAATTTTCATATGGATATAGTTTTGGAGAAAGGAGGAGGTGAACATGCGAAGTCAGCCCTCCAGAATTCTTCTCTTGATGATCAAGTCTCCCGTGTTCTTATGTCTCCTTCGGCTTCTCCGAGCCCGGCACCGGAAAATGTAAGAACTCTTCAGTTTATTTTATGGTGTTCCTTTTCTTTTTTTTTTCTCCTACATATGTATCCCAATTGCTTTCTTTTTCCTGTTTCTAATTATTATTCTTTTTATTTATTATTTACTCTCTTTGGAAGAAACTATGATTACGTAGGAATTACACGAGAAAAACCATTGTTTTTCATTTGTTATTCACTTAAAACTTTTTCTATGCACTCATAATTCTTAAGGACTACTTTTGAAAGGAAAGTTTTTTTTAGAGAACAGTAATATTCGGTAGCATGCAGTACTTTTATTATTTATTAATTTATGTAGAGAACAACGTTTATTATTATTTTTTCTAGTACTATTGCTGATTTTGGATCAAAGGAGAAAGCGTCCGCTAGGTGCACATGCAAAGACTTGAAACAAGGGTAAAACTCTGAAGGGAAAAGAAGACCAAGAATATAATGTCAGTCGATATAATTTAGGATATATATAGTTGAGTGACTAGTGATTAGTAACTCAAACATGGCTATCTAAACCATTTGTAAGGATTATAAGTATGTACTTTTAATAACTTTTAAATTTGAATTATTAAGTCTACGTATATTAGCTAGGAATAACTTACCTTAGTTGGCTAAATATTAAAACACACTTATAATTAGAGTCCTTCCACTGCACCATAACTTCGAAGTTACGCCGACAACTGAGAGATCCATAATTTTATGCTCTAGACTGCCCCTAGGTTGAGAATCCTTTTTACGAATAAAAGCAAAATACTATTTCTTCTAAAAATCTATTAATTTAAATATGTCTTCAAAGAGAAGGCTCTTGCGCTACGTTAAAACTTCGAAGTCTTAAGTTGTGATGGTTAAGAACTATTAATTTTACCTTTTTTTTCCTCTTAATTATTGTACTTTTATCTAACTTTTACTTAAATAGTGCTGCCACCTCAAGTTATTTTGTAACTGGGTTTTATGGGGGAGAGATATTTGAGGAAATGACTCTTGAGAGGTCACCCTTTTTGTAGAACCAGAACCTGATTCCACCTTGAGAGGTCCATCTTTATAGTTTAGCACCATGATGGTCCACAAATATACCCATTGATGTTGAGCCCTTTTCAGCATTTTGTGTTGGTACTGGGGCCAAGTTTATACCACATATACGAAGGCAAGGAGAAGATTTTGAATTGGTCTATTTATTCTGATAGGGACATCATGAAGATAAAGAACCCGTCATTTTCTTTTTCTTTTTTTATTTATGGTGTTCTCTTCCTCACCAGCGAGTTTTCTATTATTGCTTTTTAGTTTTGAGTAAATTTCAGAAATCCCCTGCAGTTTGAGGGTTTTGCGTGACGAAGTTTGCCATTTGTGGATGAGATGTTTTGAATAATTTTCCCTCTATTTAATTAATGACCTAGTACAATAAGTAGTGATCTCAATGGGCCTGATAATCCTAGCTTAATCGAGCCAAATGTTTAGACTTGGGTCCCTGAAATCATTTCACATTTAATTTGCTTAATTAGTGGAAGGGTATCGGTCGTAGAAATAATCATTTTACTGGGTTTATATGGATTCATAAGAATGCAACCACTAGCGAGATAGCCTGCTTAGTATTTATGCACACTTACAGTTAAATTAGATAGAGTTAATAGCTAAGTCATATCTTATGTTGCTAAGCATCACTAGAATGAGTTTTCTATTATAAGTCATCCTGCTGAAGTAAAAGTGACACGATTTACATGATTAACTTTTGCTAGAATTGGCACATTAGGAAGCTTATTGGAAACAGGATAAATGTGAAACCTGATTTTGACTTTATTCTGTTTCAGTCTTCTAAAGCTAGATTAGTAGCAGGTTTAGAAAGGTCAAATGTATGCTACATGTATGTGCAAATTGGACCATTTGTCCATGGACCAGTCCAAATCCATTAATTGACTATCGCTGCACTATAGCACTTAATAGATAAGATTCAAGATATATCTGCCTCATACAGGTCCATCATAAATATCCAAGACAAATTATATATATATATATATATATATATATATATA